>CM038676.1:205054206-205336706 GCA_021605205.1 Aegilops longissima
GCCTCGCCGAGCTGCTCCGCTAGCTCATCGAGGCGCTTGAGGGCGTTGCTGACGGAGTCGGCCCCATGGTGGAGGGGGAAGCCCGCGCGCTCTCTGCTTCAGCTATGACGCGCGTCTTCAGCCACCTCCACCTTCGCGACCCCAACACCGACTTCAGAGCCCTTCTCGAGCCTGTGGATGAGGTGCAATGCGCAGCCGCCACCGAAGCCGTGAAGGACCAAGTGGATGCTCTGCTGCGGAAGTTCCTCGCCATCGACCCTGCACCCCCGACTGATGGCACCGCCGAACCTACAGCCACAGCCGACGGTACGGGTGATGGCGATGTTGTCGACGACGGGGCACCCCTCGCCGGCGGTGGCAGTGCCCAAGGCTGAAGCAGGGGCTCACAGGTAGCGCTTCCCTCCATTTGTATTTCCTGCGACATGCACCGTGCCTCGTGGAGGCATTAAAACTTTATGCGTCTATGCTTTTTAAGAGACATCGTTTTGTAATAATTTGCCAGGATTTTGCGATTTCCTTCCTGCTTTCTTGATGTTCTACGTTGGCAGGGCTCGACCCCGCGCATACCTCAGCCGCCGTTGGGTCATCCGGATCACCAGGACGAGCCAAGGGGTGAGGGGCTATGTGACTAGTTAGGCTCCTGAGTCTCGATGCTCAGGAGTCCCCCTTGACGGACAAACAGCCTGCGGGAAGGAGACGCGAGAGTAGGCCTTAGTGTTCTGCGTCGGCAGGGCCCGACCCCACGTGTACCTCAGTTGTCGTTGGGTCGTCCGGATCACCAGGACAAGACCAAGGGGTGAGGGGCTACGTGGCCAGTTAGGCTCCTGAGTCATGATGCTCAGGAGTCCCCCTTGACGTATAAACATACCTCCATACCTTTTCTCACCGAGGTCCCGCTTGGGAGTGGCGCACGACGACCAAGTCTGAGGGACCTAGCAGGGTAGCGTACGCTAGGCGTGACATGAGCGTAGCCCCCGTGCCCAGCCCCCTTGCGCGACTCTCCTGAGGGGAAAGTGTTGCGACGAGGCTGGACACTAAGCCTGGGGCCTCCCTAAGGTTTATGCGGCTATGGGCCGCCCTCAGTTGTTTATCACCAGCGCGGAGCATGGTGCTTTCGCACTTGCACGGGCATAGCCGCTCCTCGACCGTGTCGACAGCTAGCATGGAGCATGGTTCTTACACTGGTGCGTGGGTGAGGGCTCCCTCTAACTGGAGCCCCGGGGCGTGTACAGCCCCGCCCTGACACGTGGCTTGCACAGCAGGGCTAGACGAGGTGTGTCTGGGCACTCGTGAGCCAGCGCGGGACTCACGGGGCCCTACCTCAAGGCGGGTTGCGCCTGAATTTGATTCTTGATAGTTGTGATAGCCCTGCGAGATGGTTAGGCAACCTGCACCGAATGAATCTCCTGAGGTGATGAGGTGATCATATGAGAAGGCCAAACACCAACGACCCCCAAGAGGTGACGTGAACGGGGCCGGACCGCCAGACAGAGCTTGGTCATTGGGTTTATCGATGATGCAGGGACGGACCCGAGCACAGATGTCGTGTCTAGTCTTCTCATGTGAAAATTCCTGAAGAAAGATAGCTGGTGCGCGGCTCCCATGGTGGCGAGGCACCGGGTCGCGTGCCCTGGCTCGTCCGTCTGCGATTAGCTCATGTGAGAACAAGGCACCAAGGGCCATGGGAGGTGACGTACACGGGAGCTGGCCCGCGAGCCAGAGCTCAGCCTCTTGGGTTTAGCGACGCTGCAGGGACGGACCCGAGCACAGACGCCGTGCCAGTCCTTAATCATGAGGCGGTCGTGGGCGGGCTTGCAAGGGCATACGACGTTCATGGTATCGAAGTACCGGACAGGCATATGATAATCATGAAGTAACCCATAGGAGCATGCAAACTAGTTCAGGTAAATGCAAGAACGATACATGCCGCAGGGATGGACCCATGAGGCTTGGGGATGATGCAGCCCGAGGGGCGCCCCCAACAGAGTAAATTTAAAGATGCAAAGGATACATGCCACAGGGACAAGCCCATGTGACCTGCGGATAATGCAACCCGAGGGGCACCCCCAACTGAAACCGGAAAATGTCACCTGGCACCGTTGCTGGACTGGTGATGAAGCAGCTAGGGACATACGTTGGAGGAGTTGTTCCTCACGAGCCACCTGGGCCCTGAACCTCGGGAGGCTCTGGGGGTCCCAAGGGCTCGCGAGGAACCATCGCCATCTCCACCTGGACCGCCTGATGCCTGGCCTCCTGAGCCACCAGAACGCTCTGCAGGCGACGCTGGTAGGTGACAGTCACGTTCGGCAAGTCGAAAGGCATGTGAACGTAGCTGTGAGGCAGACCCTCGCATCGGCCAACGCACAAAGGCTAGAGGCACTCCTGGGATGCGGCTCTATTGAGCCCTGGGATGTTGACGCAGACGCGCAGCTCGTCATCCTCGCCGGGACAAGGAGCTGCATCGGGTGGTGTGCGGCGGTCGCCACACATGGCCCCTGCCTCCTAAAGCTCCTCGGTCGTCTTGGCGATGAGCTCCTGAGCACCTGGCACCCCGTGCCTTGTGCCCTCGTGAGGGAAGCGTGTGATGAAGCATGCCTCCATGTGGTGCCCGAGCGCCTCCCTCGTGACATTGGCTAGGTCAGAGGCCCTCCAGAAGAGAGCCCCCGAGCCCAGCCTGAGGAGGGCGCTAGGCGTGCCTTCCTATGCGATAGAGGGAGGCACCCCATCCGTGGGCGCATGTCCTAAGGTGGTGCCGCTGGAGACACCGCTCTCCTGAGGCTCTAGACGGAGCTGCTGCTTCTTCTTCTTGGGGACTGCCTCTGGAGGGTAGATGGCGCCTTGGTTGTCCGGGTCTTCGACCGCCGTGGCCTGGTAGGCGCGCTCGAGGGAGCACACTGCGTCCTTCTCTTCGCAAGTGATCGTGATGATGTCGCGGTTCCCTGGCATCTTGAGGATGTTATAGCCGTGGTGGGTCACCGCCATGAACTTTTCCAGGGCCGGATACCCAAGGATGGCATTGTTCGGCAGGCGGATGTGGGCGACATCAAAGTCGATGAGCTCAGTGCGGTAGTTGTCGCGCTAGCCGAAGGTGACAGGGAGGCGGATCTGCCCTATCTGGGTGGTGGAGCCGGCGTTCACTCCTGAGAAGGGTTTGGTGGGCTGGAGCTGATCATATGGCACTTGGAGGCGGTCGAACGTTGATACGTCTCCAACGTATCTATAATTTTTGATTGTTCCATGCTGTTTTATTATCAATCTTGGATGTTTTATAATCATTTTATAGTCATTTTATATCATTTTTGGTACTAACCTATTGAAATAGTGCCAAGTGCCAGTTGCTGTTTTTTCCATGTTTTTTACATCACAGGAAATCATTATCAAACAGAGTCCAAATGCCACGAAACTTCATGATGATTTTTTATGGGCCAGAAGGAAGGCAATGGGCCCTGGTTGCACCTGGGGGGGTGCCCCGAGGGGGCACAACCCACTAGGGCGCGCCAGGAGGCCCAGGCGCGCCCTGGTGGGTTGTGCCCACCTCGGGTGCCCCTGGACCGCCTCTTTGCTCTATAAGTACCACAATATTCCAGAAACCCTAAAAGCATCGATGAAATATTCATCCAGCCGCCGCAGAGTCCAGAACCACCAGATCCAATCTAGACACCATCACGGAGGGGTTCACCACTTCCATTGGTGCCTCTCCGATGATGCGTGAGTAGTTCTTTGTAAACCTTCGGGTCCGTAGTTAGTAGCTAGATGGCTTTCTCTCTCTCGCTGAATTCTCAATACAATGGTCTCTTGGAGATCCATATGATGTAACTCTTTTGCGGTGTGTTTGTTGGGATCTGATGAACTTCGAGTTTATGATCAGTTATATCTTTTTATATCCATGAAATTTATTTGAGTTTCTTTGATCTCTTATATGCATGATCTCTTATAGCCTCCTATTTCTTCTCTGATATTTGGGTTTTGTTTGGCCAACTTGATCTATTTATCTTGCAATGGGAAGAGGTGCCAGGTAGTGGGTTCGATCTTACGGTGCTCGATCCCAGTGACAGAAAGGGAAACGACACGTACGTATTGTTGCTACTTAGGATAAAAAGACGAGATCTATATCTACTGCCATATAGGTAAACGGATCTTGTCTACATCATGTCATCATTCTTATTGCATTACTCCATTTTTCCATGAACTTAATACACTAGATGCATGCTGGATAGCGGTCGATGTGTGGAGTAATAGTAGTAGATGCAGGCAGGAGTCGGTCTACTAATCTTGGACGTGATGCCTATGTAATGATCATTGCCTGGATGTCGTCATAATTATTTGAAGTTCTATCAATTGCCCAACAGTTATTTGTTTACCCACCATTTGCTATTTTTCTCGAGAGACGCCACTAGTGAAACCTACGGGTCTTCTTTCTCATATATTTTCCTTGCGATCTACTTTTCCTTTGCATTTTTATTCAGATCTATTAAACCAAGAAAATACAAAAATACCTTTCTGTGTTTTATCTTTATTTATTTTATTTGGCGTTCGATCTATCAATCTATTACAATTTACCTCATGTCCGCTTGCCTATCTTGAGGCGTCGTACCCTGGAAGGGATTGACAACCCAATTTAACACGTCGGGTTGCGAGGTGTTATTGTATTTGTGCAGGTGTTGTTTACGTTGTGTTGCTTGGTTCTCCTACTGGTTCGATACCTTGGTTTCATAACTGAGGGAAATACCTACCATCGCTGTGCTACATCATCCCTCCCTCTCCGGGGAAATACCGACGTAGTTCCATCTACCATCAAACGTCTCGATGGAAAGAACATTGAGCCCCGCACCACCATCAATGAGGGTCTTGGTGACAAGGACGTTGCTGATGACGGGAAAGCAGAGCATCGGGAGGGCGCCGACATTTGCCGCGCACTTGAGCTGGTCAGACGAGCTGAAGGTGATGGTGCACTTGGACCACCTGAGCGGGCGCGTGACCTCGAGCCTGGGGAGGGCCGCGTTCACCTCACAAGCGAACTGCTTGAAGATGCACTAGGAGGCTGGGGCCTGAGCGCCACCCAAGATGCAAGCGATGGCGCGAGGCTCCTGGAAGCCCCCAGCCCCCTCGTCCTGGTGGTGGTCGTCATTCCTCGTTGGCGGTGGTGGCAGTGGAGGGAGGCCGGCGTTGCCCTGAGGTCGGTCCTCATGAGGCTGATCTCTCTAGGCGCCCTCGCGAGTCTAGCCTTGCCAGCGGTCCTCATGAGGCTGGTCGCGCCACTCCTGGCGAGGGTCGCGGTCATCCCAGCATCGTCCGCTTCGTCCTCCTCCTTGGCCGTAGCACCGGCATTGCGCTTAGGGCATCGACCAAGGCGCTCATCGCGAATGGCCCTGAGTTCCTGACAGTCGTTGGTGTTGTGGCTCTGTACATTGTGGAAGACGCAGAAGGGGCGGCTGTTCTTGGACGATTCTGGGTGGTCACAGCCGCGTTTAATATCTGGTTCTGCCACGAGCATGGCAGCCCCCTTGCGCTTCACGTCCTTGGTCTTGGCCTTCTTGTCTTTTGGGTTGGCAGTCGGGAGCTCGAGGAGGGAGAGGCGCCCTTCCTCAGCTCTCGCGCACTTGGTTGCCATGTTGAACATCTCCAGGGTTGTACACAGGTCCTCGTGGATGGCGAGCTCCTCCTTCATCTTGACATCATGGACACCATCAGAGAACGCTGAGATGATGGCTTCTTCCGAAACCTTGGGGATCTTGAGGCGAACACTGTTGAAGCACTGGATGTACTTCTGCAGGGTCTCCCCTGGCTGCTACTTGATGCGCCGCAGGTCACCAGCGGCAGGCGGGCGGTCGTGCGTGCCCTGGAAGTTGGCAATGAAACGCTCGCGCATCTCACCCCAGGAGGAGATCGATCCTACGGGCAGATTCAGGAGCCAAAGAGCACGCGTCGTCCTTGAGGGCCATGGGAAACCTATTCGCCATGACCTTCTCGTCACCGCTGGCCGCCTTGATGCTTAGCTCGTAGAGCTGCAGGAACTCTTCAGGGTCGGGGGTGCCGCCGTAGCATGGAGGCAGGTCGGGCTTGAACTTGCCCGACCAAACAACGCCGCATAGATCGGGGGTGATGGCTCGGCAACCCGTGGTGGTCACTAGAGCCCATCGCGGGGGCAGAGCCTGGTCTTGGTACTCACGCGCAACCACCGCAGGCGGTGCGCGGTCTTGACGTGGTGGTGCCGGAAGCGCAGAAGCATCCTCTCGCGGCCGCTGGACCTCCTAGCATCTTTCTTCTTCACGCGCGGGCGCCCTGCGCGGCAGGTCATGCCGCGGGGCCGCGCGTCTTGGTCCGCGAACGACGTCTTGACGGGGAGGCGGTGGAGGCAGTCCATGGGCTATGTCGCCCGCAGCGGGAGGTGGGCGAGGTAGCGAGAGGGATGGTGCAGGAGAGCCCCCGGCGGCGCTGGCGAGCTCGGCGATGCGGTGCAACCAGTCTTCGTAGAGGTCATCGACTAGGCGATAGCGCAGGAGCTCGCGCGCCATGAGCAGCGCAGCCTGCGCGTTCGTCGGGCCATGACGAGCGTGAGACGATGAGCTGGCCGGAGTCAACGACGGGGTGGCGGTGCGTCCGTCCTGCCGCATGGAAGGGTGCAGCGACGAGGCTTGCCGCTCGTGCCCTGCCGGGCCGATGGCAGCGTTGGTGGCGGGTGATGGAGAGCGACGGGGAGTTCCACCGACGGGCGCCATCTGGGCGACGTGAGCGGCAAGGGCGGCTTGGCGCTCGGCACTGGTTCGACGAGCATCCGCCATGGAGACGGTGAAGCCGCAGCGAGTCGGTCGACGAAAGGAATAATTCGACGCACCCCTACCTGGCGCGTAAAATGTCGAATGCAGGGCTCCTCAGACCCTTGTGAGGTTCAAACACTGGGGTGCGTACGAAGAACTTCTTCTCCCTAACCTGCCGGCCCAATGATTCCACAGCCTAGCCCGACGAACCCAAAGAGCGAGAGACACAGAGATTTATCCTGTTTCGGGCCACCTTGCGGTGTAATACCCTACTCCAGCTTTGTGGTGGATTGCCTCGAGGGGCTGAGGAAAATGGGCTTTTCATCCTGGGCGGGCTGGAGACGCAGCTGCATGACATTCTTTGGGCCGTCCATGACGGAAAAAATCATGGTAGAAGAGAGGGCGAGGAAAATATCGGGGAGTTCCCGGTTACGGCGGGTGGTCGGGGGCCGAGTGATGCGCGTTTCTCTCGTACACGTACGCGCGTGGGTGTGAGGCATTAGGATCTAACTGAACCCGAGTGAGGCGTTCGCCTACTGAACCCAAGTGATTGCAATGCAGGCTACGCGTGACTAAACTCGAGCGATCGATCGATGGCTGTTAACTGAACCCGATCGAGCGATTCCGTTGCTACTACTGCTAACTGAAGCCGATCGATGCTGCCTTTGGATGAACAGTGAGCATTGTTGGGGGGTTGGATGAACAGTTCCTGGTGGGGGGTGGATGAACAGGACCCCGTGGTGTTGCCACTGGATGAGCAGGACCCCGATCGATCGAGCCGGTTGGGGGTGGATGAACAGGACCCCGTGGAGGGCTGGATGAACAGGACCCCGTGGAGGGAAGGTTGAACAGTAGCCGGTGGAGGGCTGGTTGAACAGTAGCCGGTGGAAGGCTGGATGAAGAGTAGCCCATGGAGGGGTGGTTGAACAGGACCCCGTGGAGAGGGCCGGTTGAACAGTAGCCGGTGGAGGAGCGCGCGGTGGTGGCTGGATGAACAGGAGCCCGTGGATGAACACTCACAGGTGGAGGCTGGAGGAGGTCGACGGTGGATGAACAGTAGCCCGTGGAGGCTGGAGGAGGTCGATGGTGGAGATGAACAGTATCTCGTGGAGTCCCGTTTTGTGGTACACCACACCCCTCCCGATGAACAGGACCCCCGTTTCGACCATAGCGCTCCAACACAAGTCCGTTTCCTCCTTTTTGCGGTACTCCACAGTCCTCCCGATCAACAGGACCCCGTTTCGACCGTAGGAGGTCCTAGAGAAGTCCGTTTCCTCCGTTTTGCGGTACACCAGACCCCTCCTGATGAATATGATCCCGTTTCGACTGTGGTCGGTCGAACACAAGGCCGTTTCCTCCGTTCTGCGGTACGCTAGGCCTCGTTTTCATCGGTTGTTCCGTCCAAGCCGGTTGGCTCCTGATGAACAACATGCGTTCCGTTGCCTCCCGATGAACACGACGCATTCCGTTGCCTCCCCATGAACATGACTACGACGTAGTTTCTCTATTCCGACCCAGCCATGTACAAGAGCTCTAGTCGTATATATGCACGAGTAGGTGTTCGAGACCCCGCCCGTATGTACGTACGTGGCCGTATTTTTTGGCGTGTGGTTGTATGTACGTGTACACGGTTTAGACGAGGCAGCCTGAAATGCTACGTGGGCCGGCTCTACTATGACATGTGCCGCTACTTACTCGGCCATGGCTCATACTTGCAGAGAGACCGATCGACCAGTATGTACGTACATGTTCCGATAAGACAGACAACGGTACGTACGCTTCGATCGGGTGGGTCCCAGCTGTTAGGGAGGATAAGGACGCACTTCCTTGTGTGCGAAGATATAGCTGATGGGTCCCAGCTGTCAGGGGGATATTTTTTTGCTCATAATAAGGACGCACTTCCTTGCGTGCGAATATGTAGCTGGTGGGTCCCAGCAGTTAGGGGGAGAAAACATTATTTTTTAGGGTAAAAAGGATGCAGTTGCATGCATGTGTCCATGGGCGTGGTGCGTCCCCACTGTCAGCCTCTCATGTACAGTCATCATCCGATGACTCTCGGTTGTTGACCATGTTGACCAAACCGTCCGGAGCGCACCAAGGCTGGTGTACGATGGCGAGGCCCCAAACTGGAACGACCCGGAGATGGGGAAGACGCGGCAGTGAAGTCGCAGATGGAGAGGAGTGGGAAACTTGACTGGTTCGGGTGCGCGGTGCTACCTCTGGAGCATGCGTTGGTTTTCTCTTGAAGAGGAAAGGGTGATGCAGCAAAGTAGCATAAGTATTTCCCTCAGTTTTTGGGAACCAAGGTATCAATCCAGTAGGAGGCCACACGCAAGTTCCTCGTACCTACACAAACAAATAAGAACCTTGCAACCAACGTGATAAAGGGGTTATCAATCCCTTCACGGCCACTTGCAAAAGTGAGATCTGATAGAGATAATAAGATAATATTTTTGGTATTTTTATGATATAGATTGAAAAGTAAAGATTGCAAAATAAACGGCGACAGAAACAGCTAAGTTGACGGGAGATTTATATGATGGAAAATAGACCCGGGGGCCATAGGTTTCACTAGTGGCTTCTCTCAAGATAGCATAAGTATTACGGTGGGTGAACAAATTACTGTCGAGCAATTGATAGAAAAGTGCATAATTATGAGAATATCTAGGCATGATCATGTATATAGGCATCACGTCCACAACAAGTAGACCGACTCCTGCCTGCATCTACTACTATTACTCCACACATCAACCGCTATCCAGCATGCATCTAGAGTATTAAGTTCATAAGAACAAAGTAACGCATTAGGTAAGATGACATGATTTAGAGGGATAAACTCAAGCAATATGATATAAACCCCATCTTTTTATCCTCGATGGCAAGAATACAATACGTGTCGTTTGCCCTACAGTCACTAGGATCGAGCACCGCATGATTGGACCCAAAGCTAAGCACTTCTCCCATTGCAAGAAAGATCAATCTAGTAGGCCAAACCAAACTGATAATTCGAAGAGACTTGCAAAGATAACCAATCATACATAAAAGAATTCAGAGGAGATTCAAATATTGTTCATACATAATCTTGATCATAAACCCATAATTCATCGGATCTCGACAAACACACTGCAAAAAGAGTTACATCGAATAGAACTCCAAGAAGATCGAGGAGAACTTTGTATTGAGATCCAAAGAGAGAGAGAAGAAGCCATCTACCTAATAACTATGGACCCCAAGGTCTGTAGTAAACTACTCACACATCATCAAAAAGGCTATTGTTTTGATGTAGAAGCCCTCCGTGATCGATGGCCCCTTCGGCGGAGCGTCGAAAAAGGCCCCAAGATGGGATCTCACGGGTACAGAAGGTTGCGGCGGTGGAAATAGGGTTTCGTTGTGCTCCTGGATGTTTTTGGGGTACGTAGGTATATATAGGAGGAAGAAGTAGGTCGGTGGAGCCACGAGGGGCCCACGAGGGTGGAGGGCGCGCCCCCCTGCCTTGTGGCCTCCTCGTTGATTAATTGACGTCCACTCCAAGTCCTCTGGATCACGTTTGTTCCAAAAATCACGCTCCCGAAGGTTTCATTCCATTTGGACTCCGTTTGATATTCCTTTTCTGCGAAATACTGAAATAGGCAAAAAAACAGCAATTTGCACTAGGCCTTGGGTTAATAGGTTAGTCCCAAAAATAATATAAAAGTGTATAATAAAGCCCAGTAAACATCCAAAACAGAATATATAATAGCATGGAGCAATCAAAAATTATAGATACGTTGGAGACGTATCAAGCATCCCCAAGCTTAATTCCTGCTCGTCCTCGAGTAGGTAAATGATAAAAACAGAATTTTTGATGTGGAATGCTACCTAGCATATTCTTCAATGTAATTTTCTTTATTGTGGCATGAATGTTCAGATCCGAAATATTCAAGATAAAAGTTTAGTATTGACATAAAAATAATAATACTTCAAGCATACTAATCAAGCAATAATGCTGAAGTAGCGGACGTCGTGCGCTGCGGAAGCCGATCTTCACGAGCCCCTAGGCCCAGGAGCCTCGGGAGGCTCCGGGGGCGCTGGTGGCTCCTCGCGGACCATCTCCCTCTCTGCCAGGACTGTGGAACGCCTGGCCACTTGAGCCTCCAGGATGCTCCTCATGAGGCGCTGGCGCGTGGCAGCCGCGTTCGGCAAGCCGTAAGGCATGCGAACGTAGCTGTGGGGTGGACCTTCACAACGCCCCACGCGTGAGGGACAGAGGCGCTCTTGAGATGCGGCTCGGTTGAGCCCTGGTATGTCGATGCAGACGCGCAGCCCTCCATCCTCGCTTGGATGGGGAGCTACGGTGGGTAAGCGGCGGCTGCCACTCATGACTCTTGACTCCTGCAGCTCCTGAATGATCTTGCTGACGAACTCCTGAGGGTTTGGCCCTCCTTGCCTCGCTTCTTCCTGAGGGAAACGTGCTTTGAAACACGCCTCCAAGTGGTGCCCAAGCGCCTCCCTCGTGATCTTAGCAAAGTCGGTGGCCCTCCAGGAGAGAGCCCCCGAGCCTTGATCGAGGAGGGTGTCGGGCGCGCCTTCCTATGCGACAGAAGGAGGTGCCCCCTGGACAGGCGCGGACCCTGAGGGGCCTGCCTCCCGAGGGGTCGGGCCAGGTGATGTCTTCTTCTTCTTGGGAGCAGCCTCGGGGAGCCTCCCGCTCCTGTGATCTGGGTCTTCAAGTGACGCAGCTTGAAAAGCACGCTCCAGGGAACACACTTCGTCTCTCTCTTCACAAGGCACCGTGATGACTCCACCACTTCCTGGCATCTTGGGGACATTGTAGCCGTGATGAGTCACGGCCATGAATTTCGCCAGAGCTGGGTACCCGAGGATCGCATTGTACGGCAGGCGGATGTGGGCGACGTCGAAGTCGATGAGCTCGGTGCAGTAGTTGTCGCGCGCCCCGAAGGTGACAGGGAGGCGGACCTGCCCTATCGGAACTGTGGAGCCATCAGTGACTCCGGAGAAAGGCTTGGTTGGCTGAAGCTGATTGTAAGGCACTTGGAGGTTGTTGAATGTCTCTACGGACAGGACATTGAGCCCTGCTCCGCCATCGATGAGGGTCCTGGTGACTTGCACATTGCTGATGATTGGGTAACAAAGCATCGGGAGGACTCCGGCTGTGGCTGCGCACTTGAGCTGATCCGCTGAGCTGAACGTGATGGCGCACGCTGACCACCGGAGAGGGCGCATGGCTTCGAGCTTGGGGAGGACTGCATTCACTTCGCGGGTGAACTGCTTGAAGATGCGCTGAGAGGCTGGGGCTTCAGCTCCGCCCAGGATGCAAGCGATCGCGCGCGGCTCCTGGAAGCCCCCAGCCCCCTCGTCCTGATGATGGTCTTCATTTCTTCTTGGCCGCGGTGGCAGAGGAGGGAGGCCTGCGTTGCCTTGCGGGCGATCCTCGCGAGGCTGATCTCTCCAGCCCCCCTCGCGAGGTGGGTCCCTCCAACCTCCCTCGCGAGGCTGATCCTGCCAGTGGTCCTCGCGAGGTCGGTCACGCCACCCTTGGCGAGGGCCACGGTCTTCCCAACGTCCTGCGCTTCTTCCTCCTCCTCGGCCGTAGCCTCGATCATTGCGGTCGGGGCGCCGACCGATTCGCCCTTCTCGCACGGCCCTGAGCTCTTCGCATTCGTTGGTGTTGTGGGTGTGGAGGTCGTGGTACACGCAGTACCGGCTGCCCTTGGAAGACTCGGGCTGATCTCTACCTCGCTTGGTGTCTGGTTCTGCCGCGAGCACGGCAGTCCCCTTGCGCTTCACGTCCTTGACCTTGGGCTTCTTCTCTTCTGGGTCGGCAGCTGGCAGCTCGAGGAGGGAGAGGCGACCTTCCTCAGCCCTGGGGCACTTGGTCGCCAAGTTGAACAGCTCCAGGGATGTGCACAGGTCTTCATGCATCGCCGGCTCCTCCTTCATCTTGACATCACGGACACCGTCGGAGAAGGCTGAGATGATGGCCTCCTCGGTCACCTTGGGAATCTTGAGGCGTGCATTGTTGAAGCGCTGGATGTACTTCTGCAGGGTCTCTCCTGGCTGCTGCTTGATGCGGCGCATGTCGCTCACGGCAGGAGGCCGGTCGCGAGTGCCTCAGAAGTTGGCGATGAAGCGGGTGCGCATCTCGTCCCAGGAGGAGATCGTGCCAGGAGCCAGGTTCAGGAGCCAGGTGCGGGCACCGTCCTTGAGCGCCATGGGAAACCAGTTCGCCATGACCTTCTCGTCCCCGTTGGCGGCTTCGATGCCCAGCTCATAGAGCTGAAGGAACTCCGCAGGGTCGGCCGTGCCGTCGTAGCGAGGAGGCAGGTCTGGCTTGAACTTGCCACGCCACGCGATGCTGCGTAGCTCGACGGTGAAGGCGCGGCAGCCGGCAGTGGCCACGGGAGGCCTTTGGTGACGGAGAGCTTGATCTTGCGGGTCCCCGTGCGCTGCCTCTGGGAGCAGCGCGGGGTCTTGGCGTGCCGGAGCAGGAGCGCGGTTGTGACGGGCCGGTGCAGGGAGCACTCGGGCAGCTTCTTGGGGACGAGGGACCTCTCTGCAGCTCTGCTCTTGCTGCGATGGTGCCGGACGGAGTGGGTTCCGCCCAGGGGCCACGCATCTTGGGGCCAAGGCGCCTTCTTGAGGTGGAGGCGGCTGAGGCGCCCCCGGAGCTTCATCGCCCGCGCAAGGCGGGACACCGTGCAGCGAGAAGGACGGCGCGGGGGAGTCCCCTGCGGCGCGCACGAGCTCGACGACGCGGTCGAGCCACTCCTCGTAGACGTCGTTGACGGGGCGGTAGCGCAGGAGCTCGTTTGCCGCGATGAGCGCGGCTCGAGCCTCCATGGGTGCGCGGAGCGCGCGGGACAAAGAACCAGTTGGGGCGAGCGAAGGAGTAGCGGTGCGGCCGTCACGCCTCACGGATGGATGCTGGGACGACGTCTGCTGCTCGTTCCCCGCCGGGCCGGTGGCAGCGTTGACGGCAGGCGACGGGGAACGGCAGGGGCGGCCGCCGACGGGGACCGTCTGGGCGACGCGAGTAGCGAGAGCGGCCCGGGGCTCAGCAGCGGGCCCGACGAGCGTCGACATGGATGCGAGGGGCGGCGAAGAACAGGCGGCGGAAGGCGGATTCCGTGCACCCTACGGGCGCGCCAAATGTCGATTGGGTTCCGCAAACCCTCTAGGTTTGAAACTGGGTGCACGCGGAGATCACACCTCCTACCTACTCACGCCTAAAAGCCCGCAAGGATCTAAACTACACAAAGAGCAACACAAGGGACACAAGGTTTATATGGTTCGGGCCACCATTGTGGTGTAATACCCTACTCTAGTGTGTGGTGTGGTGGATTGCCTCAGGGGCTGATGATGAACAGTACAAGGAAGAATAGCCTCGCGAGGGTCTGTTCTTGGCCGGTGCGACGAACTGCTAGAGGGAGTTCGGTCGCTTCTCTCTCTCTCACTCTCTCTTCTCAGGATTGATTGATCTCTAGCTACCTTTCTGAATGCCTCTACCCTGTGGGTGGCTAGTCCTATTTATAGGCAGAGGCCCTGGTCCTCTTCCCGAATATTGAGCGGGAAGGGCGCCAACAATTGGCCATTTTGAAGGGGAACATCTAGTACACTTATCCTGACTAAACTTGGTCCTCGCCTGCTAAAGGCTCTTACGATGACGCCGGCTTGGGCTCCACGATGACCTCCTTCCTGCCGTTGTGTTGGTCTCGGTCTTGTTGCACCGAATTGGTTGCCTTTGCTTGATACTCTCGCCTGCGCTTGCCTCCTTTGCTCCAAAGAGGAAATGAGAACACTGCGCGGGCTGGCGCCCGCCTGGCGCCCTTGGTCGTCATGGCTTGCGTCACGGGCACCTCGTGAGGTACCCCGCCTTGATCTCTCCGCCTCCTCGCGAGCCAGCCTAACGAGGCCGTGCCTGAGGAAGCTTCCTGTTGTCCGCCCCTCGAGGCTTGGCCCCTCGCGAGGGTCTAGAGCTTGTGTTGATGAAGACGGGCCGTAATGGGCCACCTCTTGAGCCATGCCACAGGCTGCAGGCAGGCAAGTCCGGGTACCCCCGTTCCCAGAACGCCGACAGTGTGCATCCAACTCGCTTGCTCACGAAGACCCAGGGCAATTTGAGGAAGCCCATCATTGGAATATACAAGCCAAGTTCTATAATGTAAAATTCCCACTAGTATATGAAAGTGACAACATAAGAGACTCTCGATCATGAAGATCATGGTGCTACTTTGAAGCACAAGTGTGGAAAAAGGATAGTAACATTGTCCCTTCTCTCTTTTTCTCTCATTTTTTTCATTTGGGCCTTCTCTCTCTTTTTTGGCCTCTTTTTTTCGTCCGGAGTCTCATCCCAACTTATGGGGGAATCATAGTCTCCATCATCCTTTCCTCACATGGGACAATGCTCTAATGATGATGATCATCACACTTTTAACTACTTACAACTCAAGAATTACAACTCGATACTTAGGACAAATTATGACTCTATGTGAATGCCTCCGGCGGTGTACCGGGATATGCAATGAATCAAGAGTGATATGTATGAAATTATGAATGGTGGCTTTGCCACAAATACAATGTCAACTACATGATCATGCAAAGCAATATGACAATGATGAAGCGTGTCATAATAAATAGAATGGTCGTAAGTTGCATGGCAATATATCTCGGAATGGCTATGGAAATGCCATAATAGGTAGGTATGGTGGCTGTTTTGAGGAAGGTATATGGTGGGTATATCATACCGGCGAAAGGTGTGCGGTATTAGAGAGGCTGGCAATGGTGGAAGGATGAGAGTGTGTATAATCCATGGACTCAACATTAGTCATAAAGAACTCACATACTTATTGCAAAAATCTATTAGTTATCGAAACAAAGTAATACGCGCATGCTCCTAGGGGGATTGATTGGTAGGAAAAGACCATCGCTCGTCCCCGACCGACACTCATAAGGAAGACAATCAATAAATAAATCATGCTCCGACTTCATCACATAACGGTTCACCATACGTGCATGCTACGGGAATCACAAACTTTAATACAAGTCTTTCTCAAATTCACAACTACTCTACTAGCATGACTCTAATATCACCATCTTCATATCTTAAAACAATTATCAAGTATCAAACTTCTCTTAGTATTCAATGCACTTTAAAGTTTTTATATTGGATGCCTATTATATTAGGGCTAATTTTATAACCAAGGCAAATTACCATGCTGTTCTAAAGGACTCACAAAATAATATAAGTGAAGCATGAGAGATCAAATTTTTCTATAAAATAAAACCACCGCCGTGCTCTAAAAGATATAAGTGAAGCGCTAGAGCAAAACTATATAGCTCAAAAGATATAAGTGAAGCACAAAGAGTATTTTAATAAATTCTGATAAATGTGTGTCTCTCTCAAAACGTGTGTACAGCAAGGATGGTTGTGGTAAACAAAAAGAACAAAGACTCAAATCATACAAGACGCTCCAAGCAAAACACATATCATGTGGTGAATAAAAATATAGCTCCAAGTAAAGTTACCGATGGACGAAGACGAAAGAGGGGATGCCTTCTGGGGCATCCCCAAGCTTTGGCTTTTTGGTGTCCTTGGATTTACCTTGGGGTTCCTTGGGCATCCCCAAGCTTAGGCTCTTGCCACTCCTTATTCCATAATCCATCAAATCTTTACCCAGAACTTGAAAACTTCACAACACTAAACTCAACAGAAAATCTCATGAGCCCCATTAGCGAAAGTAAACAAAACACCACTTCAAGGTACTGTAATGAACTCATTCTTTATTTGTACTGGTGTTAAGACTACTGTATTACAACTTCTCTATGGTTCATAAACTCCGATACTAGCCATAGATTCATCAAAATAAGCAAACAACACATGAAAAACAGAATCTGTCAAAAAACAGAACAGTCTGTAGTAATCTGTATCTAACACAAACTTTTGTAACTCAGAAAAATCTACCAAAATAGGACGACCTAGATAATTTGTTTATTGATCTACTGAAATTCGAATCAGTATTTTATCCCGTTCTGGTGATTTCTAACAATTGTTTTCATGAACAGAAAGTTTCTGACTTTTTCAGAAAGATCAAATAACTATCATCCGAGAAGATCCAATAGGTTTTACTTGGCACAAACACTAATTAAAACATAAAAACAAATCTAACCAGAGGCTAGATCAAATATTTATTCCTAAACAGGAGCAAAAAGCAAAGAAACAAAAATAAAATTACGTTGCCTCCCAACAAGCGCTATCGTTTAACGCCCCTAGCTAGGCATAAAAGCAAGGATAGATCTAGGTATTGCCATAATAATGGTAAGGCAAATCATGAAAACTCCTTTCGTATTCTCTATGTTCAGCAGAAAGTTTCCTTTGTGGCATGCAAAAGTAATCAAAGGGGTTAAATTTAATAGGACAAAAGTCCCCAAGATCAAGCTTGGGAGGTATGGGTTCCTCCCTTTGCCCCTTATATTGCACAACCAATTCATCATTACAAGCGTTCTTTTGACAAAAAGTCACGAGTCTTTGCTCAAGATAAAATCCTAACTCATTATTCTGAATAGCAAAGTCATCATTAAGTTTAGAAATTCTATCAACTAGAACATCGGTAGGAACCTTTTTTCTAAGGTTTTCATTATAAGCAACATGATCCTAAGATTGTAAATGCATTATGTATTCTTGATTAAAAACGATAGCTTCTATGGGAGGATGACCAGCATCCACCCTATAATGCACAGAAATTTCTATAGACTCTTTCATTATAAATCTGAACTCATGAGCCAAAAAGATAGTAGTGGCACGCTTAACAGAAGAGTAATCAATATTAGAAAATTCTAGGTAAATTCTTTGTATGCAAGGATGCATATGAAGAAATTGCCTTTCAAGTTCAACTACGAGCAAGGATATTGCATCCACAAGACTACTAGTTCTATGAAGAATAGAAGCACCCATAATGGGCAAAGCACCGGCAGAAGTAAAGAAATCTTGAATAACTCCCTTCCCAATAATATTACCACTACCGACTTGAAACTTTTTTGTATGCAAGATAGTAGGTTCCTCAGGAGGATCATTGAAAGCATCAAAATTCTCCATGTTATTATTATCGCTCTTATCAATGATAACCTCCCCAGATTCAGGCATAACAGCAGCAAACTCAAGGAACACGAGAAACGAGGGAGCAGAAAGAGAGGGCGTATAAAATGGCAAGGGTGAAGTGGGGGAGAGGAAAACGAGAGGCAAATGGCAAATAATGTAATACCAGGGATAAGAGTTTGTGATGGGTACTTGCTATGTCTTGACTTGTGCGTAGACTCCCCGCAACGGTGCCATAAATGGCTCGTTGTCGGGAGATCAAATCTTGACTTGACTTGGTGCACACCTCCCCGTCAACGGCGCCAGAAATCCTTCTTGCTACCTCTTGAGCATGCGTTGGTTTTCCCTTCATGAGGAAAGGGTGATGCAGCAAAGTAGCGTAAGTATTTCCCTCAGGTTTTGAGAACCAAGGTATCAATCCAGTAGGAGGCCACACGCAAGTCCCTCGTACCTATACGAACAAATAAGAACCTTGCAACCAACGCGAAAAAGGGGTTGTCAATCCCTTCACGGCCACTTGCAAAAGTGAGATCTGATAGAGATAATAAGATAATATTTTTGGTATTTTTATGATATAGATTGAAAAGTAAAGATTGCAAAATAAACGTCGATAGAAATAGCTAGTTGACAGGGGATTAATATGATGGAAAATAGACACGGGGGCCATAGGTTTCACTAGTGGCTTCTCTCAAGATAGCATAAGTATTACGGTGGGTGAACAAATTACTGTCGAGCAATTGATAGAAAAGTGCATAATTATGAGAATATCTAGGCATGATCATGTATATAGGCATCACGTCCGCAACAAGTAGACCGACTCCTGCCTGCATCTACTACTATTACGACACACATCGACCGCTATCCAGCATGCATCTAGAGTATTAAGTTCATAAGAACAGAGTAACACATTAGGTAAGATGACATGATGTAGAGGTATAAACTCAAGCAATATGATATAAACCCCATCTTTTTATCCTTGATGGCAACAATACAATACGTGTCGTTTCCCCTACTGTCACTGGGATCGAGCACCGCATGATTGAACCCAAAGCTAAGCACTTCTCCCATTGCAAGAAGGATCAATCTAGTAGGCCAAACCAAACTGATAATTCGATGAGACTTGCAAAGATAACCAATCATACATAAAAGAATTTAGAGGAGATTCAAATATTGTTCATAGATAATCTTGATCATAACCCACAATTCATCGGATCTCGACAAACACACCGCAAAAAGAGTTACATCGAATAGAACTCCAAGAAGATCGAGGAGAACTTTGTATTGAGATCCAAAGAGAGAGAAGAAGCCATCTAGCTAATAACTATGGACCCGAAGGTCTGTGGTAAACTACTCACACATCATCGGGGAGGCTATGGTGTTGATGTAGAAGCCGTCCATGATCGATGCCCCCTCCAGCGGAGCGCCGGAAAAGGCCCCAAGATGGAATCTCACAGGTATAGAAGGTTGCGGCGGTGGAAATAGGGTTTTGTGGTGCTCCTGGATGTTTTTGGGGTACGTAGGTCTATATAGGAGGAAGAAGTAGGTCGGTGGAGCCACGAGGGGCCCAGGAGGGTGGAGGGCGCGCCCCCTGCCTTGTGGCCTCCTCGTTGATTACTTGATGTCCAATCCAAGTCCTCTAGATCATGTTTGTTCCAAAAATCACGCTCCCGGAGGTTTCATTCCGTTTGGACTTCGTTTGATATTCCTTTTCTGCGAAACACTGAAATAGGCAAAAAAAAACAGCAATTTGCACTGGGCCTTCGGTTAATAGGTTAGTCCCAAATATAATATAAAAGTGTATAATAAACCCATTAAACATCCAAAACAGAATATATAGTAGCATGGAGCAATAAAAAATTATAGATACGTTGGAGACGTATCAAGCATCCCCAAGCTTAATTCCTGCTCGTCCTTGAGTAGGTAAATGATAAAAACAGAATTTTTGATATGGAATGCTACCTAGCATATTCTTCAATGTAAGTTACTTTATTGTGGCATGAATGTTCAGATCCGAAAGATTCAAGATAAAAGTTCAGTATTGACATAAAAATAATAATACTTCAAGCATACTAACCAAGCAATTATGTCTTCTCAGAATAACATGGCCAAAGAAAGTTATCCCTAGAAAATCATATAGTCTGGCTATGCTCTATCTTCACCACACAATGTATTTAAATCATGCACAACCCCGATGACAAGCCAAGCAATTGTTTCATACTTTTGATGGTCTCAAACTTTTTCAATCTTCACGCAATACATGAGCGTGAGCCATGGACATAGCACTATGGGTGGAATAGAATGGTGGTTGTGGAGAAACTAAGTGGGTGTGCATCCAACTCGCTTGCTCACGAAGACCTAGGGCAATTTGAGGAAGCCCATCATTGGAATATACAAGCCAAGTTCTATAATGTAAAATTCCCACTAGTATATGAAAGTGACAACATAAGAGACTCTCTATCATGAAGATCATGGTGCTACTTTGAAGCACAAGTGTGGAAAAAGGACAGTAACATTGTCCCTCCTCTCTTTTTCTCTCATTTTTTTATTTGGGCCTTCTGTCTCTTTTTTTTGGCGTCTTTTTTTTCGTCTGGAGTCTCATCCCGACTTATGGGGGAATCATAGTCTCCATCATTGAGGGAGTCCTGGATTAGGGGGTATATGGGCAGCCGGACTATTGGACTATGAAGATACAAGATTGAAGACTTTGTCCCGTGTCTGGATGGGACTCTTCTTGGCGTGGAAGGCAAGCTTGGAAATACGGATATGAAGATCTCCTTCCTTGTAATCGACTCTGTGTAACCCTAGCCCCCTCCGGTGTCTATATAAACCGGAGGGTTTAGTCCGTAGAGAGGACAACAATCATACCTTGGCAGATCAACTCTTGTAATACCCATCAATATCAATCAAGCAGGAGTAGGGTTTTACCTCCATCGAGAGGGCCCGAACCTGGGTAAAAACATCGTGTCCCTTGTCTCCTGTTACCATCCGCCTAGACGCACAGTTCGGGACCCCCTACCCGAGATCCGCCGGTTTTGACACTGACATTGGTGCTTTCATTGAGAGTTCCACTGTGTCGTCACCATAAGGAAGGATGTCTCGTCTCGTCTTTAAAGACAACACTACTGCTGGGGGAGCTTTGGCTGTCGGCCAAACTCTCCGGCTAGGTGGTTTCATCATGACCACCTGTTCGGCTGCTGCGCCAATGATGACTTCTCGGGTCATCAAAAATAGCCTCCACGTCAACTCGGAACTCGCCGAGCAGATGGATCCAATGGAGCTCTCTTCCCTAAACGAGCTCTTGGATCGCATCGCCGCCTTGGGAGTCGCTACGGACTATGATCGGATTGGGCTTAAACCCGATCAAAGGGAGATTAACTCTCCACCGGTCACCCATCACATTGCGGTGGTGGAGGAACAATGCAGCGACCTTTGCTCTATCTTGAGGACTAACTATGTCCGGATTCCTGAGCCCTCCGGGCCGGATACCCGTTTACGAATGGGAGGACAACACCCAAGCCCTGAACCTAGAGTCAGGCAGCGAGCCAGGATTATCGGGCAACATCCCGGAACCCGAACTTCCAAGATTGGAAACTCCTCGGCCCCTGGATCTCAGACCGGGTAAGGGTTCGGACTCAATTCCACCCACCCACCCGAACATAAGCGATCTTTCCCACATCAGGCAAGAGCCCCAGGAAACAGTACATCTTTATTGGGCCAGATTCCTTCTTGTGATGAACAGGATTAAGGACTGTCGCGAGGAAGACGCAATCTTATTTTTCTGCAATAATTGCACGAACAAGGAAATCCTCAATGCCATAAGTCGCCGTGAGATATCACGCTTCACTGACTTGGCGTCCATAGTACGAAAATACTGTGTGATGGAAAGTGCCTGGAAAACTGAAACAAAATTTTGGGATAATCCGGCCCCGAACACACTCCCAGTTCGCAGCAAAAGGGTGCACTATCACAGGACACCCGAGTTAATCCCAAAAAAGCAAAAACCCTCCACAGGGCATAGAACCGTATTGGAGGGATGGCTCAACGGACCCTGCAAAATCCATAGTATAGCGGATACCATACCAACACATAGCCTTAGAGCATGTTGGATACTCCGGCAGGTGGCCAAAAGTGGCGAGGATCTTCTCATCCCAGACGCCACAGAGCACCATCCCAGGGATAACAATACAGTATTAACAGTCTTTGAGACCTTCGCATCAAATAATAGGCGAAAGCGAACACTCCGCAGCCTTGCCAAAATTTACCATGTGGCAACAATAAATCCATGGAGTGACACGGCTATTACTTTCAATGCCAGTGACGAACCTAAATTCCGAACAGCCCGAGCACCAGCCGCATTGGTCCTCAATCCAATTGTGGACAGCTTTCGACTCACCAAGGTGCTCATGGACGGCGGTAGCGGATTAAACCTCATCTATGAGGAAACTCTTCAGAAAATGGAAATAGACTGGAACCGCTCGAGCGAAGCAGCACAACCTTTAGAGGAATAATCCCCAGTCGGGAAGCGCGCTGTGCAGGCAAAAGCACACTAGATGTGGTGTTCGGCACGCGGGAGAACTATAAGTCCGAAGAGATTACGTTCCAAGTGGCTCCGTTCAGTAGCGGATACCACGCCCTTTTAGGGCGGGAGGCGTTCACGATCTTCCAAGCCATACCCATTACAGGTACATGAAGCTCAAAATGCCCGGGCCCAACGGAATCATCACTCTCTCTAGTGATCCGGACACAGCACTCCGTGCCGAAAACAAGACAGCCGCACTGGCCCTTGAGGCATTATCCGAAGCCCTTGCGGCCGAGGAACTAACTGTGCTGCGCTCCACGGTGGACAGGGACGACGTGATACTTGATAAGAGATCCAAGTCCACCTCCTTTAAACCAGCGGATGAAATAGTCAAATTCCAAGTCCATCCAACAGACCCTACAAAAACAGCCTCCATCGGGGCACAGATAAACCCCGCCGTGGACGCCGCACTACGAGAGTTCCTGCGTGAGAACTGGGACATTTTTTCCTGGCATCCTTCAGATATGCCAGGAATCCCGCACAGGCTGGCCGAGCACAGCCTCAATATTCTAAAGGGATTCAAGCCTGTCAAGCAGGCTCTTCGGTGTTTCTCTGAACCTAAGAGACAAGCTATGGGAGAGGAACTAGCCAAGTTATTGGAAGCCGGATTCATTAGAGAAATAAAACACCCGGACTGGCTAGCAAACCTGGTGATGGTACCAAAGAAGGACAAATCCTGGCGTCTGTGCGTCGATTTCAAGGACCTCAACAAGGCTAGCCCAAAGGATCCCTTCCCCCTCCCCCGCATCGATCAAATTATTGATGCTACCGCAGGACACGACTCATTGTGTTTCCTTGATGCATACTCCGGCTACCACCAAATTAACATGGCGGAGCCTGACCAAGCCGCAACGGCATTCATCACACCATAGGCCCCTTCCGCTTCAACACAATTCCTTTTGGGCTCAAAAACGCCGGCGCAACATATCAGCGCATGATTCAGACATGTGTGGAGAACCAGATCGGCAAAATAGTGGAGGCATACGCAGATGATGTGGTCGACCAAACCAAACACGTCGACTCTCTAATAGATGACTTGAGGCTCACATTCTACAACCTCCGAACATACGACATCAAGCTCAACCCGGAAAAATGCATTTTCGGCGTGCCAGCCTGAAAGCTCCTGGGCTTCACTGTATCCAGCGGAGGAATTGAAGCAAATCCGGCCAAGATCCGAGCTCTATCACATTTGGATATCCCAACAGACCTCAAACAAATCCAGAAATTAACCGGATGTGTGGCGGCTCTAAGCCGCTTTATCTCCCGTCTGGGAGAAAAGGCATTACCCCTTTATCGCCTCCTACGGCGCATCGAACACTTCGAGTGGACGGATGCCGCCACAGCTGGATTGAAGAAATAAAAGCCATACTGGCAACCAACCCAATCCTGGCCGCGCCAAACATTGGCGAACCAATGCTGTTGTACATTGCGGCAACTCATCAAGTTGTAAGCGCAGTGCTCGTTGTCGAACAAGAAACGGACGTACATAAATTCCCCCTTCAAAAGCCGGTCTATTATGTATCCACTGTCCTTACTCCATGCAAGTCACGGTACCCGCATTATCAAAAGATAGCATACGCGGTATTCATGGCATCCTGGAAGCTGCGACACTACTTTCAAGAGTGTTCAATTACGGTAGCCTCAGAAGTGCCACTTAATGATATTATAAACAACCGCGACGCCACAGGCCGGATTGCCAAATGGTCCATTGAGCTCCTCCCGTTTGACATAACGTACAAACCGCAGCGAGCCATTAAGTCGCAAGTATTGGCCGACTTCGTCGCCGAATGGACGGAAGCCGAACTCCCTAAAGAGTACGACGCATACTCCAATTGGATCATGCACTTCGACGCCTCCAAAATGCTGGCAGGTCTGGGGGGTGGCGTCGTTCTGACGTCCCCAACCGGAGATACAGTTCAATACGTACTCCAGATAATGTATACAAACTCCAACAACATAGCCGAATACGAGGCCCTTTTACATGGTCTCCGGATGGCAGTATCCATGGGCATCCAACGCCTGGAGGTGCGGGGGGATTTGAACCTCGCAATATCCCAAATAAATGGAGACTTTGATGCCAAGGATCCGAAAATGGCGGCCTACCGCAACGTCGTCCTTAAGATGTCAGCTTGGTTCGAGGGGCTCGAATTTCACCATGTGGCCCGGGAAAACAATCAGGCGGCAGACGTCCTCGCATGCATCGGCGTAAAATGTGCTGCGGTCCCCCCAACATCTTTTTGGAGAGGCTGTTTAAGCCATCCGTGGTATGGGAAGGGGACACCGGTAACAATAGTCCGGACCCGGCCACAACGCCCGATACCGAACACTTTGACATAATCGGAGGCTCTGCCACTGAAATAACACCTTCAGCCCACGTAATAATGGCCATCATCGCCCCGTGGACAGAACCATTTTTGGCCTACTTAACTAGGCAAAAACTCGCCGAGGACCAAAATGAGGCACGCTGCATAGTGCGGCGATCTAAAGCCTATATGGTCCATGAGGGAGAGCTTTATAAGAAAAGCACCACCGGAGTCCTTCAAAGGTGCATCTCCGAAGAGGAAGGGCGGAAGCTTCTGGCAGAAATTCATGCCGGACTCGGCGGCCACCACGCCGCAGCCCGGGCCCTTGTAAGCAAGGCCTTCCGTACAGGTTTTTACTAGCCAATGGCCCATGCAGATGCACAGGACTTGGTCCAACGCTGCGTCGGTTGCCAACTTTTTGCAAACCAAAGCTATATGCCACCCACCGCCCTCCACACAATCCCCATTACCTGGCCCTTCGCGGTCTGGGGGCTTGACATGGTTGGACCCCTTAAAGGGGGAACCCACAAGAAAAAAATACTTGCTGGTCATAGTGGATAAATTCACCAAATGGATAGAAGCCAAACCTGTTAAAACGGTTGAATCCGGACCAGTGATAGACTTCATATCCGGGGTTGTACACCGTTAAGGCGTCCCCCACAGCATCATCACCGACAACGGCACGAACTTTACTGCCGATGAGGTAAAACTCTGGTGCAAAAACATGGGCATTAAGCTCGATTATGCTTCTGTCTATCACCCACAAACTAACGGTCAAGTCGAGCGAGCAAACGGTCTTATCGTGAGCGGCATTAAACCCAGACTAGTGCGATCCCTAAAGGAGTCTAATACGGACTGGGTAGAGGAGCTCGACTCCGTACTCTAGGGGTTGCGGACCACGCCGAACCGCACCACCGGATACACACCCTTCTTTATGGTGTACGGCGCAGAGGCGGTTCTGCCCTGCGACATAATTCATGACTCACCTCGAGTGCGCATGTACGAAGAAAGAGAAGCCGAGCTCGATCGGCAGGATAGTCTGGACACCCTGGAGGAGGAGCGCGACGTCGCAAAAGCCCGTTCCGCATTCTATCAACAACAGGCTCGAAGATACCAAAGCAGAGAAGTACGGGCCAAAAGTTACAACATTGGCGAACTAGTTCTCCGCCTGCCAGAGAAGAAAAAGACCAAGCTCGAGCCCAAATGGGAAGGTCCCTTCATCATTGACCAAGTTCTGACCGGTGGAGCATACCGTCTGCGGGATGCATCGGATAATCAACTTGACCCGAACCCATGGAACGCAGCCAGGCTCCAAAGATTCTACGCCTAGCGCCGGACTCTGTGTTCGTCTCCTTCGTCTGTCCATTTTTTGCATATACATTATCTATCCTTTATTTCTCTCCTTCTTCTTTTATTTTTCCCGATGCCTTCAAGAGCTAACTTGTGCCTTGCCTGCACACCATTGACGCGCTAGCCGCGCTCATTATACCTGGGGGCTTCTTACACAGAAGCTTACTTATTTATCCGGGCTTCATGCCCAGCACATGTGTCATCCTTCCGCATGTACCTTTTCTTTGCCATTATATGCATCGATATGACTTAGTTTTGGCCAAGCTGGGTTGCCTGGCTCTTGTATTTATGCCCTACGTTCCCGTTAATTCGGCTAGGGCATAAGGGGAGCACCTATGCGATTGTTATTGCCGGGTCAGCCGGATGTGTACCTCAGAGTGGGTGAAGCCGAAAGCTAGTGTTCTTAAGGGAATATTCGATCGGTGAACAAAAGATGATTTTTTAATTTATTTTCCATATGTGCCCCCAGATGTTTTTTCCTGCGACTCTTTTCGCAGTCCGGACATGCACTTTAGGGCATGCGTACCCAGGGCAAGGAACCCTTAATGGAACTATTCTCCCTGGAAGATGTTTCTTACTAACCATGTAATATAACATAACTAGTTGGGCACTTGTCTGTTCAAGCACTAATGACCCCTACGCCTGGTTTCCACGCATGCCCCGGTTCTTACATAACCGAGAGGGTATTCAGATACACTCTGGACTATCGGGTCCCGAGGTTGAAGCGAAAAGGTCCGCCATGACAAATGATCTACAATCCGGCTAGAAGGCATTATACATGTCACATTAATTACATAGTCAATTTGACTGACTAAATTCTTCTTCTATACCATCCAACATGCTGTCTAGCCTACAATCCTGTTGGGAATACTTTGCGGCCAATTATACTTGCCCATACACTAAGCTAACGGGGATCTCTTTCCCATCGGGCCCCACAGGTCCGACCCCGGCCATGTGGTTTGGGTCAGTCTTGGTATACCGCGTATTCACCATGGCCCAGGCTTCCCTAGCACCTTGACGGCAGGCCGATATCTTCCATAATCGGAAGCGCCGCCGCGCTCCCTTAAGCTTCTCCGCAAGCTCTCCAAGGCCTTCGGGCAGGGAGACGGATGGCCATAAGGCCTGGGCAACGCCTTGCATCACCTCTCGAGCTTGTTCGTGCAGTTGGGAGAGCTCGGGTAGAAGATCGCCCACAGACCCGGGCATTTCATCCGCGGGACGACCCATCAGCATACCTACAGACATAACTCTGTTAGCCGGCTTCTTCGCCGAACTCTTCTTAAAGTTCGTTCAAGCACTTACTGAAAATGCCGCGTCGAAGCCGCTGATTCTCCTTCACGGAGTCCGACAGCTGGGCACGAACATCCTTTAATTCCATGCTCAGCTGGGTGTTGGCATCCTAGAGATTATTTTTCTCCTGCCTAACTTTTGTAAGCACGCGCTCGCCAGCCTTTAGCCGGCGTAGGAGATGTTGCTCATCCGAATTTACTCCGGCGTCATCTTCAATATTTATTGTCAGATTTGCATGTATGCCGCACTCTATATGGTACATATCATTTAAAAAAAGGGGTTACCAGAGGAGGCCTTCTCGGACTCCTTCGCTGTGGCAGCTGCAGCCCATAGCTGGGCCTTGCACTCTTCAAGCTCTTGAGACAACTGGGTATTCTTCTCTGTAAGAACTTGCAGAATATTATGATCCTTAAATCAGTTATTCTAACTGTTTCAAGTCTCAGGGGCTACTGCTATATGGAGTCATAAAATTTTCTTACCCGTATATCCTTTACATACTGGTCCGTGGCTCTGGCTAGACCATTTTGAGCAGCACGGATGTACGCGTCTCCTGAGTTGAAGGCATCAAATGCCTCTTGGGAAAAACAAGCGTCATGGAGTACAGCTCGGCGACGCCTGTGGTTCATGGCGCTCTCCACTTAGGAATTTGTGGCGGATATTTTATCCGCATCCTCTGTCGGAGGAGCATCCGGCGTATGCCCCGTATTCGCTTCCGTTTCTGTGTCCGGCTCTGGAGCCCGACTGGTTGAGGCGTGATTGACGACCTCTTCGGATATAGTCCGGCGAGTGTTCTTCTTTCTAGAGAGCACGGGCGTTATTATGTCTTTAAAGACGACAACCATGGAGTGAGGTGTTGCAACATACCTCTGTGCCGGCGTCTCCGTCCGGACCGCTTTCCTCTTTAGCCTGTCTGGCCTTGAGGCCCCTTGTTGACTGGTCGCCGCGGGCTCGACGCGGCGTCTCGAGGGCCTTCCCTATAAAAAACCGTTTGTGTACGGTGAGTGAAGTGCATAAAGGCAAACCCTTTTCAAAATGTTGGGACTTTGGTCTCAGTCACCTGCGAAGCTGGGAGCAGCCCAGGGTAGTCGGCCGTAATGGCCACCAAGGCGTCATCGCTGCTTAATAGGTAAAATACCTTGTCAATCAGCTCCACGGATATGTCCGGATCCTCTTTGAAGGCCGGGTCGAGGGACCGCTCAGGATCCTCTGGTTGTCGAGGTGGGCTGTTGATCTCCCTTACAGCCTTACGCAGTTCCTACGATGAACTTGCAAGATAAAATATTTAACTATGGGAATATGGAAGGGATGGGCATAAAAAAATGGTGACCTACCCAGCTCAGAGGATTGTACATGGAAAACCCATTCGGTGGCTTGATGCGGAGAAATTCCTCTTCCTCTCCCTTGTACAAACCAGACAAGATTTTTGCTAGAGCAGCGGTCAAGTCCGGCCCCTTGCAGCCGCAGCGGGTGGCGTCATCTTCCCCATTGAAATCCCACATGGGGTGGCCTCGATATTGAAGCGGCTGCACACCCCGCATAATGCATATTGCCATAACTTCGGTTATGGTCATTCCTGATTGAGCCAATACCTTTATCCGGCCCATCAGGTAAAGAACGTCTCTGTCATCTTCCTCCTGGGGGCTCCGTGGCCGCCAGCTCAGGCGCTTCTTCAAAGGAGCATTATCAAACTCAGGAAGGCCGATCCGAATAGGATCCGGAAGAGGGAAGTCTTCCATATAAAACCACTCTGAAGGCCAGTCTTCGGACGCCTTCTTCGGGGTTCCGGATAGGTATCCGGTCCTGGCGATGCGCCATACTACGGCTCCGCCCACCTGATATATTGACCCCCTCTGTGAACGGGGCACAAGGCAGAACAACTTCTTCCACAGCGCGAAATGAGCCTCGCAGCCCAAGAACAGCTCGCAAAGGGCTACGTAGCCAGCGATATGAAGTATGGAGGCATGGGTAAGGTTATGCAACTGGAGGCCGTAGAACTCTAGGAGCCCTCGGAGAAACGGATGGATTGGAAATCCGAGTCCCCCTTAGAGGGGCTGGGAAGGCTCTCCGCTTGCTCCCCGCCATTATAGGTGGCGAGCCCGGCTCGAACCGGGACCATATACGCTGGGGGGAGAAATCCCTGGGTCTGAAGCTTCACGAATTGGCTCTGCGGGACGGAACACCTCTCCCAATCTCCGGGCTTGGGGCTGGGGGAACGAGAGGAGGAGCTTTGCTGGCCGGCCATGTTGGAATGGAATTCTTTCGGGTGCGCTCCGATGAAAGCTTGCTAAGGGAGGATGGTGTGGTTTGGATCTTAGAATCCTCGTCTCTTTAATAGACAGTTCATTTGCATAGCTGGGGGGGCGGTAAATGTAAAAACACCCTGGCTCCTCACATTCGCTTGACACGTGGAAGGTGGCCATTATTGGACGCGGAAGCCAAGGAGTGCAACATTTACAAGAAGCCGGACACTATTTAACAGGTACTCAGAATTTGTAGGAGAACCCGCCTTACAATGCCCAAGACAATCTGCGCGCCGGACTCATCGTCATTGAAGCCTGGTTCAGGGGCTACTCAGGGAGTCCTGGATTAGGGGGTATCCGGACAGCCGGACTATAACCTTTAGCCGGACTATTGGACTATGAAGATACAAGATTGAAGACTTCGTCCCGTGTCCGGATGGGACTCTCCTTGGCGTGGAAGGCAAGCTTGGCAATACAGATATGAAGATCCCCTTCCTTGTAATCGACTTTGTGTAACCCTAGCCCCCTCTAGTGTCTATATAAACCGGAGGGTTTAGTCCGTAGAGAGGACAACAATCATACCATAGGCTAGATTCTAGGGTTTAGCCTCTCTGATCTCGTGGTAGATCAACTCTTGTAATACCCATGTCATCAATATCAATCAAGCAGGAGTAGGGTTTTACCTCCATCGAGAGGGCCCGAACCTGGGTAAAAACATCGTGTCCCTTGTCTCCTGTTACCATCGGCCTAGACGCACAGTTCGGTACCCCCTACCCGAGATCCGCCGGTTTTGACACCGACAATCATCCTTTCCTCACATGGGACAATGCTCTAATAATGATGATCATCACACTGTTAATTACTTACAACTCAAGAATTACAACTCGATACTTAGAACAAATTATGACTCTATGTGAATGCCTCCGGCGGTGTACCGGGATATGCAATGAATCAAGAGTGACATGTATGAAATTATGAATGGTGGCTTTGCCACAAATACAATGTCAACTACATGATCATCCAAAGCAATATGACAATGGTGAAGCGTGTCATAATAAATAGAATGGTGGTAATTTGCATGGCAATATATCTCGGAATGGCTATGGAAATGCCATAATAGGTAGGTATGGTGGATGTTTTGAGGAAGGTATATGGTGGGTATATGATACCGGCGAAAGGTGCGCGGTATTAGAGAGGCTAGCAATGGTGGAAGGATGAGAGTGCGTATAATCCATGGAATCAACATTAGTCATAACAAACACACATACTTATTGCAAATATCTATTAGTTATCGAAAAAAATTACTACGTGCATGCTCCTAGGGGGATAGATTGGTAGGAAAAGACCATCGCTCATCCCCGACCGCCACTCATAAGGAAGACAATCAATAAATAAATCATGCTCCGACTTCATCACATAACGGTTCACCATACGTGCATGCTACAGGAATCACAAACTTTGGAACAAGTCTTTCTCAAATTCACAACTACTCAACTAGCATGACTATAATATCACCATCTTCATATCTCAAAACAATTATCAAGTATCAAACTTCTCTTTGTATTCAATGCACTTTAAAGTTTTTATCTTGGATGCCTATTATATTAGGGCTAATTTTATGACCAAGGAAAATTACCATGCTGTTCTAAAGGACTCTCAAAATAATATAAGTGAAGCATGAGAGATCAAATTTTTCTATAAAATAAAACCACCGCCTTGCTCTAAAAGATATAAGTGAAGCGCTAGAGCAAAACTATATAGCTCAAAAGATATAAGTGAAGCACAAAGAGTATTCTAATAAATTCTGATAAATGTGTGTCTCTCTCAAAAGGTGTGTACAGCAAGGATGGTTGTGGTAAACAAAAACAACAAAGACTCAAATGATACAAGATTCTCCAAGCAAAACACATATCATGTGGTGAATAAAAATATAGCTCCAAGTAAAGTTACCGATGGATTTGAGATTTAAAGAGGGATGCCTTCAGGGCATCCCAAGCTTTGGCTTTTTGGTGTCCTTGGATTTACCTTGGGGTGCCTTGGGAATCCCCATGCTTAGGCTCTTGCCATTCCTTGTTCCATAATCCATCAAATCTTTACCCAAAACTTGAAAACTTCACAACACAAAACTCAACAGAAAATCTCATGAGCTCCGTTAGCGAAAGTAAACAAAACACCACTTCAAGGTACTGTAATGAACTCATTCTTTATTTGTATTGGTGTTAAACCTACTGTATTCCAACTTCTCTATGGTTCATAAACTCCAATACTAGCCATTGATTCGTCAAAATAAGCAAACAACACACGAAAAACAGAATCTGTCAAAAACAGAACAGTCTGTAGTAATCTGTATCTAACACAAACTTCTATAACTCAGAAAAATCTACCAAAATAGGACGACATTTATTGATCTACTGCAATTGGAATCAGTATTTTATCATGTTCTGGTGAGTTTTAATAATTGTTTTCGTGAACAGAATGTTTCTCACTTTTTCAGCAAGATCAAATAACTATCATCTGAGAAGATCCTATAGGTTTTACTTGGCACAAACACTAATTAAAACATAAAAACAAATCTAACCAAAGGCTAGATCAAATATTTATTCCTAAACAGGAGCAAAAAGCAAAGAAACAAAAATAAAATTGGGTTGCCTCCCAACAAGCGCTATCGTTTAACGCCCCTAGCTAGGCATAAAAGCAAGGATAGATCTAGGTATTGCCATAATAATGGTAAGGCAAAACATGAAAACTCCTTTCGTATTCTCTACGTTCAGCAGCAAGTTTCCTTTGTGGCAAGCAAAAGTAATCAAAGGGGTTAAATTTAATAGGACAAAAGTCCCCAAGATCAAGCTCGGGAGGTATGGGTTCCTCCCTTGGCCCCTTATATTGCACAACTAATTCATCATTACAAGCGTTATTTTGACAAAAAGTCACGAGTCTTTGCTCAAGAGAAGAACCTAACCCATTATTCTGAATAGCAAATTCATCATTAAGTTTACAAATTCTATCAACTAGAACATTGGTAGGAACCTTTTTTCTAAGGTTTTCATTATAAGCAACATGATCCTAAGATTGTAAATGCATTATCTATTCTTGATAAAAAAGGATAGCTTCTATGGGAGGATGACCAGCATCCACCCTATAATGCGCAAAAATTTCTTTAGCCTCTTTCATTATAAATCTGAACTCAGAGCCAAAAATATAGTAGTGGCACGCTTAACAGAAGAGTACTTAATATTAGAAAATTCTAGGTAAATTCTTTGTATGCAAGGATGCATATGAAGAAATTGCCTTTCAAGTCCAACTACGAGCAAGGATATTGCATCCGCAAGACTACTAGTTCTATGAAGAATAGAACCACCCATAATGGGCAAAGCACCGGCACAAGTAAAGAAATCTTGAATAACTCCCTTCCCAATAATATTACCACTACCGACTTGAAAATTTTTTGTATCCAAGATAGTAGGTTCCTCAGGAGCATCATTGAAAGCATCAAGATTCTCCATGTTGTTATTATCGCTCTTATCAACGATAACCTCCCCAGATTCAGACATAACGGCAGCAAGGAACACGAGAAAAGAGGGAGCGGAAAGAGAGGGCGAATAAAATGGCAAGGGTGAAGTGGGGGAGAGGAAAACGAGAGGCAAATGGCAAATAATGTAATGCGAGGGATAAGAGTTTGTGATGGGTACTTGGTATGTCTTGACTTGTGCGTAGACTCCCCGGCAACGGCGCCAGAAATGGCTCGTTGTCGGGAGATCAAATCTTGACTTGACTTGGTGCACACCTCCCCGGCAACGGCGCCAAAATCCTTCTTGCTACCTCTTGAGCATGCGTTGGTTTTCCCATGAAGAGGAAAGGGTGATGCAGCAAAGTAGCGTAAGTATTTCCCTCAGGTTTTGAGAACCAAGGTATCAATCCAGTAGGAGGCCACACGCAAGTCCCTCGTACCTACACAAACAAATAGGAACCTTGCAACCAGCGCGAAAAAGGGGTTGTCAATCCCTTCACGGCCACTTGAAAAAGTGAGATCTGATAGAGATAATAAGATAATATTTTTGGTATTTTTATGATATAGATTGAAAAGTAAAGATTGCAAAATAAACGGCGACAGAAATAGCTAGTTGACCGGAGATTAATATGATGGAAAATAGACCCGGGGACATAGGTTTCACTAGTGGCTTCTCTCAAGATAGCATAAGTATTACAGTGGGTGAAAAAATTACTGTCGAGCAATTGATAGAAAAGTGCATAATTATGAGAATATCTAGGCATGATCATGTATATATGCATCACGTCCGCAACAAGTAGACCGACTCCTGCCTGCATCTGCTATTATTACTCCACACATCGACCGCTATCCCGCATGCATCTAGAGTATTAAGTTCATAAGAACAGAGTAATGCATTAGGTAAGATGACATGATGTAGAGGGATAAACTCAAGCAATATGATATAAACCCCATCTTTTTATCCTTGATGGCAACAATACAATACGTGTCGTTTCCCCATCATCCTTTGGGATCGAGCACCGCCTGATTGAACCCAAAGCTAAGCACTTCTCCCATTGCAAGAAGGATCAATCTAGTAGGCCAAACCAAACTGATAATTCGAATAGACTTGCAAAGATAACCAATCATACATAAAAGAATTCAGAGGAGATTCAAATATTGTTCATAGATAATCTTGATCATAACCCACAATTCATCGGATCTCGACAAACACACCGCAAAAAGAGTTACATCGAATAGAACTCCAACAAGATTGAGGAGAACTTTGTATTGAGATCCAAAGAGAGAGAAGAAACCATAGCTAATAACTATGGTCCCGAAGGTCTGTGGTAAACTACTCACACATCATCGGAGAGTCTATGGTGTTGATGTAGAAGCCCTACATGATCGATGCCCCCTCCAGCGGCGCGCCGAAAAAGGCCCTAAGATGGGATCTCACGGGTATAGGAGGTTGCGGCGGTGGAAATGGGGTTTCGTGGTGCTCCTAGATGTTTTCGGGGTACGTAGGTATATATAGGAGGAAGAAGTAGGTCGGTGGAGCCACGAGGGGCCCACGAGGGTGGAGGGCGCGCCCAAGGGGGTAGGCATGCCCCCTGCCTTGTGGCCTCCTCATTGATTACTTGATGTCAACTCCAAGTCCTCTGGATCACGTTTGTTCCAAAAATCACGCTCCCGGAGGTTTCATTCCGTTTGGACTCCGTTTGATATTCCTTTTATGCGAAACACTGAAATAGGCAAAAAAACAGCAATTTGCACTGGGCCTTCGGTTAATAGGTTAGTCCCAAAAATAATATAAAAGTGTATAATAAACCCATTAAACATCCAAAACAGAATATATAGTTGCATGGAGTAATAAAAAATTATAGATACGTTGGAGACGTATCAAGCATCCCCAAGCTTAATTCCTGCTCGTCCTCGAGTAGGTAAATGATAAAAACAGAATTTTTGATATGGAATGCTACCTAGCATATTCTTCAATGTAATTTACTTTATTGTGGCATGAATGTTCAGATCCGAAAGATTCAAGATAAAAGTTTAGTATTGACATAAAAATAATAATACTTCAAGCATACTAACCAAGCAATTATGTCTTCTCAGAATAACATGGCCAAAGAAAGTTATCCCTAGAAAATCATATAGTCTGGCTATGCTCTATCTTCACCACACAATGTATTTAAATCATGCACAACCCCGATGACAAGCCAAGCAATTGTTTCATACTTTTGACGTTCTCAAACTTTTTCAATGTTCACGCAATACATGAGCGTGAGCCATGGACATAGCACTATGGGTGGAATAGAATGGTGGTTGTGGAGAAGACAAAAAGGAGAAGATAGTCGCACATCAACTAGGCGTATCAACGGGCTATGGAGATGCCCATTAATAGATATCAATGTGAGTGAGTAGGGATTGCCATGCAACGGATGCACTAGAGCTATAGGTGTATGAAAGCTCAACGAAAGAAACTAAGTGGGTGTGCATCCAACTCGCTTGCTCACGAAGACCTAGGGCAATTTGAGGAAGCCCATCATTGGAATATACAAGCCAAGTAAATGTAAAATTCCCACTAGTATATGAAAGTGACAACATAAGAGACTCTCTATCATGAAGATCATGGTGCTACTTTGAAGCACAAGTGTGGAAAAAGGATAGTAACATTGTCCCTTCTCTCTTTTTCTCTCATTTTTTTATTTGGGCCTTCTCTCTCTCTCTTTTGGCATCTTTTTTTTTGTCCGGAGTCTCATCCTGACTTATGGGGGAATCATAGTCTCCATCATTGAGGGAATCCTAGATTAGGGGGTATCCGGACAGCCGGACTATTGGACTATGAAGATACAAGATTTAAGACTTCATCCCGTGTCCGGATGGGACTCTCCTTGGCGTGGAAGGCAAGCTTGGCAATACGGATATGAAGATCTCCTTCCTTGTGATCGACTCTGTGTAACCCTAGCCCCCTCCGGTGTCTATATAAACCGGAGGTTTTAGTCCGTAGAGAGGATAACAATCATACCATAGGCTAGCTTCTAGGGTTTAGCCTCTCTGATCTCGTGGTAGATGAACTCTTGTAATACCCATATCATCAATATCAATCAAGCAGGAGTAGGGTTTTACTGCCATCGAGAGGGCCTGAACCTGGGTAAAAACATCGTGTCCCTTGTCTCCTGTTACCATCCGCCTAGACGCACAGTTCGGGACCCCCTACCCGAGATCCGCCGGTTTTGACACTGACATTGGTGCTTTCATTGAGAGTTCCACTGTGTCGTCACCATAAGGAAGGATGTCTCGTCTCGTCTTTAAAGACAACACTACTGCTGGGGGAGCTTTGGCTGTCGACCAAACTCTCCGGCTAGGTGGTTTAATCGTGACCACCTGTTCGGCTGCTGCGCCAATGATGACTTCTCGGGTCATCGAAAAGAGCCTCCACATCAACTCGGAACTCACCGAGCAGATGGATCCAATGGAGCTCTCTTCCCTAAACGAGCTCTTGGATCGCGTCGCCGACTTGGGAGTCCCTACGGACTATGATCGGATTGGGCTTAAACCCGATCAAAGGGAGATTAACTCTCCACCGGTCACCCATCACATTGCGGTGGTGGAGGAACAATGCGGCGACCTTTCCTCTATCTTGAGGACTAACTATGTCCGGATTCCTGAGCCCTCCGGGCCGGATACCCGTTTACGAATGGGAGGACAACACCCAAGCCCTGAACCTAGAGTCGGGCAGCGAGCCAGGATTATCGGGCAACATCCCGGAACCCGAACTTCCAAGATTGGAAACTCCTCGGCCCCTGGATCTCAGATCGGGTAAGGGTTCGGACTCAATTCCACCCACCCACCCAAACATAAGCGATCTTTCCCACATCAGGCAAGAGCCCCAGGAAACAGTACATCATTATTGGGCAGATTCCTTCTTGTGATGAACAGGATTAAGGACTGTCGCGAGGAAGACGCAATCTTATTTTTCTGCAATAATTGCACGGACAAGGGAATCCTCAACGCCATAAGTCGCCGTGAGATATCACGCTTCACTGACTTGGCGTCCATAGTACGAAAATACTGTGCGATGGAAAGTGCCTGGAAAACCGAAACAAAATTTTGGGATAATCCGGCCCCGAACACACACCCGGTCCGCAGCAAAAGGGTGCACTACCACAGGACACCCGAGTTAATCCCAAAAAAGCAAAAACCCTCCACAGGGCATAGAACCGTATTGGAGGGATTGCTCAATGGACCCTGCAAAATCCATAGTATAGCGGATACCATACCAACACACAGCCTTAGAGCATGTTGGATACTCCGGCAGGTGGCCAAAAGTGGCGAGGATCTTCTCATCCCAGACGCCACAGAGCACCATCCCAGGGATAACAATATGGTATTAACAGTCTTTGAGACCTTCGCATCAAATAATAGGCGAAAGCGAACACTCTGTAGCCTTGCCGAAATCTACCACGTGGCAAAAATAAATCCATGGAGTGACACGGCTATTACTTTCAATGCCAGTGACGAACCTAAATTCCGAACAGCCCGAGCACCAGCCGCATTTGTCCTCAGTCCAATTGTGGACGGCTTTCGACTCACCAAGGTGCTCATGGATGGCGGCAGCAGATTAAACCTCAACTATGAGGAAACTCTTCAGAAAATGGAAATAGACTGGAACCGCTCGAGCGAAGTAGCACAACCTTTAGAGGAATAATCCCGATCGGAAGCCTTGTTGTGCGAGCAAAATCACACTAGATGCGGTGTTCGGCACGCCGGAGAACTATAGGTCCGAAGAGATTACGTTCCAAGTGGCTCCGTTCAGTAGCGGATACCACGCCCTTTTAGGGCGGGAGGCGTTCACGATCTTCCAAGCCATACCCCATTATAGGTACATGAAGCTCAAAATGCCCGGGCCCAACGGAATCATCACTCTCGCTAGGGATCCAGACACAGCACTCCGCGCCAAAAACAAGACAGCCGCACTGGCCCTGGAGGCATTATCCGAAGCCCTTGCGGCTGAGGAACTGACTGCGCTGCGCTTCACGGTGGACAGGGACGACGTGATACTTGATAAGAGATCCAAGTCCACTTCCTTTAAACCAGCGGATGAAATAGTCAAATTCCAAGTCCATCCAACAGACCCTACAAAAACAGCCTCCATCGGGGCACAGTTAAACCCCGCCGTGGACGCCGCACTACGAGAGTTCCTGCGCGAGAACTGGGACATTTTTTCCTGGCATCCTTCGATATGCGGGAATCCCCTATGAGCTGGCGAGCATAGCCTCAATATTCTAAAGGGATTCAAGCACATCAAGCAGGATCTTGGCGTTCTCTCGAACCTAAGAGACAAGCTATGGAGAGGAACTAGCCAAGTTATTGGAAGCCAGATTCATTAGAGAAATAAAACACCCGGACTGGCTAGCAAACCTGGTGATGGTACCAAATAAGGACAAATCATGGCGCCTGTGCGTCGATTTCAAGGACCTCAACAAGGCTTGCCCAAAGGATCCCTTCCCCCTCCCCCGCATCGATCAAATTATCGATGCTACCGCAGGACACGACTCATTGTGTTTCCTCGACGCATACTCCGGCTACCACCAAATTAAGATGGCAGAGCCCGACCAAGCCGCAACGGCATTCATCACACCATACGGCCCCTTCCGCTTCAACACAATGCCTTTTGGGCTCAAAAACGCCGGCGCAACATATCAGCGCATCATTCAGACATGTGTGGAGAACCAGATCGGCAAAACAATGGAGGCATACGTAGATGATGTGATTGTCAAAACCAAACACGTCGACTCTCTAATAGACGACTTGTGGCTCACATTCGACAACCTCCGAACGTACGACATCAAGCTCAACCCGGAAAAATGCGTTTTCGGCGTGCCAGCCGGAAAGCTCCTGGGCTTCATTGTATCCAGCAGAGGAATTGAAGCAAATCCGGCCAAGATCCGAGCTCTGTCACAGTTGGATATCCCAACAGACCTCAAACAAATCCAAAAATTAACCGGATGTGTGGCGGCTCTAAGCCGCTTTATCTCCCGCCTGGGAGAAAAGGCACTACCCCTTTATCGCCTCCTACGGCGCACCGAACACTTTGAGTGGACGGATGCCGCCACAGCCGGATTGAATAAATAAAAGCCATACTAGCAACCAACCCAATCCTGGATGCGCCAAACATTGGCAAACCAATGCTGTTGTACATTGCGGCAACTCATCAAGTTGTAAGCGCAGTGCTCGTCGTCGAATGAGAAACGGACGGACATAAATTCCCCCTTCAAAAGCCGGTCTATTATGTATCCACTGTCCTTACTCCATGCAAGTCACAGTACCCGCATTATCAAAAGATAGCATACGCGGTATTCATGGCATCCCGGAAGCTGCGACACTACTTTCAAGAGTGTTCAATTACGGTAGCCTCGGTAGTGCCACTTAATGATATTATAAACAACCGCGACGCCACAGGCCGGATTGCCAAATGGTCCATTGAGCTCCTCTCATTCGACATAACGTCCAAACCGCGGCGAGCCATTAAGTCACAAGTATTGGCCGACTTCGTCGCCGAATGGACGGAAGCCGAACTCCCTAAAGAGTACGACGCATACTCCAATTGGATCATGCACTTCGACGGCTCCAAAATGCTGGCTGGTCTAGGGGCTGGCGTCGTTCTGACGCCCCGACCGGAGATCTGCTCAATCGTACTCCGATTAATGTATCTGAGACTCCAACAACGTGGCGAATCGAGGCCATTTTACATGGTCTCCGGATGGCAGTATCCATGGGCATCCAACGCCTGGAGGTGCGGGGGGATTCGAACCTCGCAATATCCCAAATAAATGGAGACTTTGATGCCAAGGATCTGAAAATGGCGGCCTACCACAACGCCGTCCTTAAGATGTCAGCTCGGTTCGAGGGGCTCGAATTTCACCATGTGGCCCGGGAAAACAATCAGGCGGCAGACGTCCTCGCACGCATCGGCGCAAAACGCGATGCGGTCCCCCCCTCCCCCCCCCCCAACATCTTTGTGGAGAGGCTGTTTAAGCCATCCGTGGTATGGGAAGGGGACACCGGTAACAATAGTCCGGACCCGACCACAACGCCCGGTACCGAACACTTTGACATAATCGGAGGCTCTGCCACCGAAATAACACCTTCAGCCCACGTAATAATGGCCATCATCGCCCCGTGGATAGAACCATTTCTGGCCTACTTAACTAGGCAAAAACTCGCCGAGGACCAAAATGAGGCACGCTGCATAGTGCGGCGATCTAAAGCCTATAGGGTCCATGAGGGAGAGCTTTATAAGAAAAGCACCACCGGAGTCCTTCAAAGGTGCATCTGCAAAGAGGAAGGGCGGAAGCTTCTGGCAGAAATTCATGCCGGACTTGGCGGCCACCACCTCGCAGCCCCGGCCCTTGTAAGCAAGGCCTTCCGTACAGGTTTTTACTGGCCAACGGCCCGGGCAGATGCACAGGACTTGGTCCAACGCTGCGTGGGTTGCCTGCTTTTTGCAAACCGAAGCCATATGCCACCCACCGCCCTCCACGCAATCCCCATTACCTGGCCCTTCGCGGTCTGGGGGCTTGACATGGTTGGACCCCTTAAAGGGGGAACCCACAAGAAAAAATACTTGCTGGTCATAGTGGATAAATTCACCAAATGGATAGAAGCCAAACCTGTAAAATGGCTGAATCCGGTCCAGTGATAGACTTCATATCCGGGGTTGTACACCATTACGGCGTCCCCCACAGCATCATCACCGACAAGTTCGAGGTAAAACTCTGGTGCAAAAACATGGGCATTAAGCTCGATTATGCTTCTGTCTATCACCCACAAACTAACGGTCAAGTCGAGCGAGCAAACGGTCTTATCATGAGCGGCATTAAACCCAGACTAGTGCGATCCCTAAAGGAGTCTAATACGCACTGGGTAGAGGACCTCGACTCCGTACTCTGGCGGCTGTGGACCACGCCGAATCGCACCACCGGATACACACCCTTCTTTATGGTGTACGGCGCAGAGGCGGTTCTGCCCTGCGACGTAATTCATGACTCACCTCGAGTGCGCATGTATGAAGAAAGAGAAGCCGAGCTCCATCGGCAGGACAGTCTGGACACCCTGGAGGAGGAGCGCGACGTGGCAAAAGCCCGTTCCGCATTCTATCAACAACAGGCTCGAAGATACCAAAGCAGAGAAGTACGGGCCAAAACTTACAACGTTGGCGAACTAGGTCCCATCATCATTGACCAAGTTCTGACCGGTGGAGCGTACCGTCTGCGGGATGCATCGGATAATCGACTTGAGCCGAACCCATGGAACGCAGCCAGGCTCCGAAGATTCTACGCCTAGTGCCGGATTCTGCGTTCGTCTCCTTCCTCTGTCCATTTTTTGCATATACATTATCTGTCCTTTATTTCTCTCCTTCTTTTATTTTTCCCGATGCCTTCAAGGGCTAACTTGTGCCTTGCCTGCACACCATTGGCGCGCTAGCCGCGCTCATTATACCTGGGGGCTTCTTACACAGAAGCTTACTTATTTATCTGGGCTTCATGCCCAGCACATGTGTCATCCTTCCACATGTACCTTTTCTTCGCCATTATATGCATCGATATGACTTAAGTTTTGGCCAAGCTGGGTTGCCTGGCTATGCCCTACGTTCTCGTTAATTCGGCTAGGGCATAAGGGGAGCACCTCTGCGATTGTTACTATCGGGTCAGCCGGATGGGTACCTCAGACTGGGTGAAGCTGAAAGCCAGCGTTCTTGGGAATATTCGGTCGGTGACCAAAAGATGATTTTTTATTTTATTTTCCACATGTGCCCCCAGATGTTTTTTCCTGCGACTCTTTTCGCAGTCTGGACATGCACTTTAGGGCATGCGTACCCAGGGAAAGGAACCCTTAATGGAACTATTCTCCCTGGAAGATGTTTCTTACTAACCATGTAATATAACATAACTAGTTGGGCACTTGTCTGTTCAAGCACTAATGACCCCTACGCCTAGTTTCCACGCATGCCCTGGTTCTTACATAACCGAGAGGGTATTCGGATACACTCCGGACTATCGGGTCCCGAGGTTGAAGCGAAAAGGTCTGCCATGGCAAATGATCTACAATCCGGCTAGAAGGCATTATACATGTCACTTTAATTACATAGTCAATTTGACTGACTAAATTCCTCTTTTATACCATCCAACAGGCTGTCTAGCCTACAATCCTGCTGGGAATACTTTGCAGCCAATTCTACTTGCCCATACACTAAGCTAACGGGGATCTCTTTCCCATCGGGCCCCACAGGTCTGACCTCGGCCATGTGGTTTGGGTCAGTCTTGGTATACCACGTCTACACCATGGCCCAGGCTTCCCTGGCACCTTGACGGTAGGCCGATATCTTCCATAATAGGAAGCGCCATCGCGCTCCTTAAGCTTCTCCGCAAGCTCTCCAAGGCCTTCGGGCAGGGAGACGGATGGCCATAAGGCCTGGGCCACGCCTTGCATCACCTGCCGAGCTTGTTCGTGCAGTTGGGAGAGCTCGGGTAGAAGATCACCCACAGACCCGGGCATTTCATCCGTGGGACAACCCGTCAGCATACCTACAGACATAACTCTGTTAGCCGGCTTCTTCGCCGAACTCTTCTTAAAGTTCGTTCAGGCACTTACTGAAAATGCCGCGTCGAAGCCGCTGATTCTCCTTCACGGAGTCCGACAGCTGGGCACGAACATCCTTTAGTTCCACGCTCAGCTGGGTGTTGGCATCCTGGAGATTATTTTTCTCCTGCCCAACTTTTGTAAGAACGCGCTCGCCAGCCTTTAGCCGGCTTAGGAGATGTTGCTCATCCGGATTTACTGTGGCGTCATCTGCAATATTTATTGTCAGATTTGCATGTATGCTGCACTCTATATGGTACCTATCATTTAAAAAAAGGGGTTACCAGAGGAGGCCTTCTCTGACTCCTTCGTTGTGGCAGCGGCAACCCGTAGCTGGGCCTTGCACTCTTCAAGCTCTTGAGACAACTGGGTATTCTTCTCTGTAAGAACCTGCATAATATATATGATCCTTAAATCAGTTATTCTAACTGTTTCAAGTCTCAGGGGCTACTGCTATATGTAGTCATCAAATTTTCTTACCCGTATATCCTTTACATACTGGTCTGTGGCTCTGGCTAGACCATTTTGAGCGGCACGGATGTACGCGTCTCCTGAGTTGAAGGCATCAAATACCTCTTGGAAAAAACAAGCGTCACGAAGTATAGCTCGGCGACGCCTGTGGTGCATGGCGCTCTCCACTTCAGAATTTGTGGCAGATATTTTATCTGCATCCTCTGTCGGAGGAGCATCCGGCGTATGCCCCATATTCGCTTTCGTTTCTGTGTCCGGCTCTAGAGCCCGACTGGTTGAGGCGTGATTGGCGACCTCTTCGGATATAGTCCGGCGAGTGTTCTTCTTTCTAGAGAGCACGGGCGTTATTATGTCTTTAAAGACGACAACCATGGAGTGAGGTGTTGCAACATACCTCTGTGCCGGCGTCTTCGTCCTGACCGCTTTCCTCTTTAGCCTGTCCGGCCTCGAGGCCCCTTGTTGACTGGTCGCCGTGGGCTCGACGCGGCGTCTCGAGGGCCTTCTCTATAAAACACTATTTGTGTACGGTGAGTGAAGTGCATAAAGGCAAACCCTTTTCAAAATGTTGGGACTTTGGTCTCAGTCACCTGCGAAGCTGGGAGCAGCCCAGGGTAGTCGGCCGTAATGGCCACCAAGGCGTCATCGCTGCTTAATTGGTAAAATACCCTGTCAATCAGCTCCATGGATATGTCCGGATCCTCTTTGAAGGCCGGGTCGAGGGACCGCTCAGGATCCTTTGGTTGTCGAGGTGGACTGTTGATCTCCCTTACAGCCTTACTCAGTTCCTGCAATGAATTTGCAAGATAAAATATTTAACTATGGGAATATGGAATGGATGGGCATAAAAAAATGGCGACCTACCCAGCTCGGAGGATTGTACATGGAAAACCCATTCGGTGGCTTGATGCGGAGAAATTCCTCTTCCTCTCCCTTGTACAAACCGGACAAGATTTTTGCTAGAGCAGCGGTCGAGTCCGGCCCCTTGCGGCCGCAGCAGGTGGCGTCATCTTCCCCGTTGAAATCCCACATGGGGTGGCCTCGATATTGAAGTGGTTGCACCCCCCGCATAATGCATATTGCCATAACTTCGGTTATGGTCATTCCTGATTGAGCCAATACCTTTATCCGGCCCATCAGGTAAAGAACGTCTCTGTCATCTTCCTCCTGGGGGCTCCGTGGCCGCCAGCTCAGGCGCTTCTTCAAAGGAGCATTATCAAACTCAGGAAGGCCGATCCGAATAGGATCCGGAAGAGGGACGTCTTCCATATAAAACCACTCTGAAGGCCAGTCTTCGGACACCTTCTTCGGGGTTCCGGATAGGTATCCGGTCCCGGCGATGCGCCATACTTCGGCTCCGCCCACCTGATATATTGACCCCCTCTGTGAACGGGGCACAAGGCAGAACAACTTCTTCCACAACGCGAAATGAGCCTCGCAGCCCAAGAACAGCTCGCAAAGGGCTACGTAGCCAGCGATATGAAGTATGGAGGCAGGGTAAGGTTATGCAACTGGAGGCCGTAGAACTCCAGGAGCCCTTGGAGAAACGGATGGATTGGAAATCCGAGTCCCCTTAACAAATAAGGGACAAGACATACCCGCTCTCCCTTAGAGGGGTTGGGAAGGCTCTCCGCTTGCTCCCCGCCATTATAGGTGGCGAGCCCGGCTCGAACCGGGACCATATACGCTGGGGGGAGAAATCCCTGGGTCTGAAGCTTCACTAATTGGCTGTGCAGGATGGAACACCTCTCCCAATCTCCACGCTTGGGGCTGGGGGGAACGAGAGGAGGAGCTGCGCTGGCCGGCCATGTTGGAATGGATTTGTTTCGGGCACACTCCGATGAAAGCTCGCTAAGGGAGGATGGTGTGGTTTGGATCTGAGAATCCTCGTCTCTTTAATAGACAGTTCATTTGCATAGCTAGGGGGGTAAATGTAAAAACACCATGTCTCCTCACATTCGCTTGACACGTGGAAGGTGGCCATTATTGGACGCGGAAGCCAAGGAGCGCAACATTTACAAGAAGCCGGACACTATTTAACAGGTACTCGGAATTTGGAGAAGAACCCGCCTTGCAATGCCGAAGACAATCTGCGCGCCGGACTCATCGTCATTGAAGCCTGGTTCAGGGGCTACTGAGGGAGTCCTGGATTAGGGGGTATCCGGACAGCCGGACTATAACCTTTGGCCGGACTATTGGACTATGAAGGTACAAGATTTAAGACTTCGTCCCGTGTCCGGATGGGACTCTCCTTGGCGTGGAAGGCAAGCTTGGCAATACGGATATGAAGATCTCCTTCCTTGTAATCGACTCTGTGTAACCCTAGCCCCCTCCGGTGTCTATATAAACCGGAGGGTTTGGTCCGTAGAGAGGATAACAATCATACCATAGGCTAGATTCTAGGGTTTAGCCTCTCTAATCTCGTGGTAGATCAACTCTTGTAATACCCATATCATCAATATCAATCAAGCAGGAGTAGGGTTTTACCTCCATCGAGAGGGCCCGAACCTGGTAAAAACATCGTGTCACTTGTCTCCTTTTACCATCGGCCTAGACGCACAGTTCGGGACCCCCTACCCGAGTCCGCCGGTTTTGACACCGAAAATCATCCTTTCCTCACATGGGACAATGCTCTGATAATGATGATCATCACACTTTTAATTACTTACAACTCAAGAATTACAACTCGATACTTAGAACAAATTATGACTATGTGAATGCCTCCGGCGGTGTACCGGGATATGGAATGAATCAAGAGTGACATGTATGAAATTATGAATGGTGGCTTTGCCACAAATACAATATCACAACATGATCATGCAAAGCAATATGACAATGATGAAGCGTGTCATAATAAATAGAACGGTGGTAATTTGCATGACAATATATCTCGGAATGGCTATGGAAATGCCATAATAGGTAGGTATGGTGGCTGTTTTGAGGAAGGTATATGGTGGGTATATGATACCGGCAAAAGGTGCGCAGTATTAGAGAGGCTAGCAATGGTGGAATGATGAGAGTGCGTATAATCCATGGACTCAACATTAGTCATAACAAACACACATACTTATTGCAAATATCTATTAGTTATCAAAACAAAGTACTACGCGCATGCTCCTAGGGGGATAGATTGGTAGGAAAAGACCATCGCTCATCCCCGACCGCCACTCATAAGGAAGACAATCAACAAATATATCATGCTCCGACTTCATCACATAACGGTTCACCATACGTGCATGCTACAGGAATCACAAACTTTAGAACAAGTCTTCCTCAAATTCACAACTACTCAACTAGCATGACTATAATATCACCATCTTCATATCTCAAAACAATTATCAAGTATCAAACTTCTCTTAGTATTCAATGCACTTTAAAGTTTTTATCTTGAATGCCTATTATATTAGGGCTAAGTTTATGACCAAGGAAAATTACCATGCTGTCCTAAAGGACTCTCAAAATAATATAAGTGAAGCATGAGAGATCAAATTTTTCTATGAAATAAAACCACCGCCTTGCTCTAAAAGATATAAGTGAAGCGCTAGAGCAAAACTATATAGCTCAAAAGATATAAGTGAAGCACAAAGAGTATTATAGTAAATTCCGATAAATGTGTGTCTCTCTCAAAAGGTGTGTACAGCAAGGATGGTTGTGGTAAACAAAAAAACAAAGACTCAAATGATACAAGATGCTCCAAGCAAAACACATATCATGTGGTGAATAAAAATATAGCTCCAAGTAAAGTTACCGATGGACGAAGACGAAAGAGGGATTCCTTCCGGGGCATCCCCAAGCTTTGGCTTTTTGGTATCCTTGGATTTACCTTGGGGTGCCTTGGGCATCCCCAAGCTTAGGCTCTTGCCATTCCTTGTTCCATAATCCAACAAATCTTTACCCAAAACTTGAAAACTTCACAACACAAAACTCAACAGAAAATCTCATGAGCTCCGTTAGCGAAAGTAAACAAAACACCACTTCAAGGTACTGTAATGAACTTATTCTTTATTTGTATTGGTGTTAAACCTACTGTATTCCAACTTCTCTATGGTTCATAACTCGGATACTAGCCATAGATTCATTAAAATAAGCAAACAACACACGAAAAACAGAATCTGTCAAAAACAGAACATTCTGTAGTAATCTGTATCTAACGCAAACTTCTGTAACTCAGAAAAATCTATCAAAATAGGACGACGTTTATTGATCTACTGCTATTGGAATCAGTTTTTTATCACGTTCTGGTGATTTTTAATAATTGTTTTCGTGAACAGAGAGTTTCTCACTTTTTCAGCAAGATCAAATAACTATCATCTGAGAAGATTCTATAGGTTTTACTTGGCACAAACACTAATTAAAACATAAAAACAAATCTAACCAGAGGCTAGATCAAATAATTATTCTTAAACAGGAGCAAAAAGCAAAGAAACAAAAATAAAATTGGGTTGCCTCCCAACAAGCGCTATCGTTTAACGCCCCTATATAGGCATAAAAGCAAGGATAGATCTAGGTATTGCCATAATAATGGTAAGGCAAATCATGAAAATTCCTTTCGTATTCTCTACGTTCAGCAACAAGTTTCCTTTGTGGCAAGCAAAAGTAATCAAAGGGGTTAAATTTAATAGGACAAAAGTCCCCAAGATCAAGCTCGGGAGTAATGGGTTCCTCCCTTTGCCCCTTATATTGCACAACCAATTCATCATTACAAGTGTTCTTTTGACAAAAAGTCACGAGTCTTTGCTCAAGAGAAAAACCTAACCCATTATTCTGAATAGCAAAGTCATCATTAAGTTTAGAAATTCTATCAACTGGAACATTGGTAGGAACCTTTTTTCTAAGGTTTTCGTTATAAGCAACATGATCCAAAGATTGTAAATGCATTATGTCTTCTTAATTAAAAAGGATAGCTTCTATGGGAGGATGACCAGCATCCACCCTATAATGCGCAAAAAATTTCTTTAGCCTCTTTCATTATAAATCTCAACTCATGAGCCAAAAAGATAGTAGCGGCACGCTTAATAGAAGAGTACTTAATATTAGAAAATTCTAGGAAAAATCTTTGTATGCAAGGATGCATATGAAGAAATTGCCTTTCAAGTTCAACTAAGAGCAAGGATATTGCATCCGCAAGACTACTAGTTCTATGAAGAATATAACCACCCATAACGGGCAAAGCACCGGCACAAGTAAAGAAATCTTGAATAACTCCCTTCCCAATAATATTACCACTACCGACTCGAAACTTTTTTGTATGCAAGATAGTAGGTTCCTCAGGAGGATCATTGAAAGCATCAAAATTCGCCATGTTATTATTATCGCTCTTATCAACGATAACCTCCCCAGATTCAGACATAACGACAACAAACTCAAGGAACACGAGAAAAGAGGGAGCGGAAAGAGAGGGCGAATAAAACGGCAAGGGTGAAGTGGGGGAGAGGAAAACGAGAGGCAAATGGCAAATAATGTAATGTGAGGGACAAGAATTTGTGATGGGTACTTGGTATGTCTTGACTTGTGCATCGACTCCTCGGTAACGGCGCCAGAAATGGCTCGTTGTCTGGAGATCAAATCTTGACTTGACTTGGTGCACACCTCCCCGGCAACGGCGCCAGAAATCCTTCTTGCTACCTCTTGAGCATGCATTGGTTTTCCCTTGAAGAGGAAAGGGTGATGCAGCAAAGTAGCGTAAGTATTTCCCTCAGGTTTTGAGAACCAAGGTATCAATCCAATAGGAGGCCACATGCAAGTCCCTCGTACCTACACTAACAAATAAGAACCTTGCAACCAACGCGAAAAAGGGGTTGTCAATCCCTTCACGGCCACTTGCAAAAGTGAGATCTGATAGAGATAATAAGATAATATTTTTGGTATTTTTACGATATAGATTGAAAAGTAAAGATTGCAAAATAAACGGCGACAGAAATAGCTAGTTGACGGGAGATTAATATGATGGAAAATAGACCCAGGGGTCATAGGTTTCACTAGTGGCTTCTCTCTAGATAGCATAAGTGTTACGGTGGGTGAACAAATTACTGTCGAGCAATTGATAGAAAAGTGGATAATTATGAGAATATCTAGGCATGATCATGTATATAGGCATCACGTCCGCAACAAGTAGACCGACTCATGCCTGCATCTGCTATTATTACTCCACACATCGACTGCTATCCATCATGCATCTAGAGTATTAAGTTCATAAGAACAGAGTAACGCATTAGGTAAGATGACATGATGTAGAGGGATAAACTCAAGCAATATGATATAAACCCCATCTTTTTATCCTCGATGGCAACAATACAATACATGTCGCTTCCCCTACTATCACTGGGATCGAGCACCGCATGATTGAACCCAAAGCTAAGAAATTCTCCCATTGCAAGAAGGATCAATCTAGTAGGCCTAAACAAACTGATAATTCGAAGAGACTTGCAAAGATAACCAATCATACATAAAAGAGTTCAGAGGATATTCAAATATTTTTCATAGATAATCTTGATCATAAACCCACAATTCATCGGATCTCGACAAACACACCGCAAAAAGAGGTACATCGAATAGAACTCCAAGAAGATCGCGGAGAACTTTGTATTGAGATCCAAAGAGAGAGAGAAGAAGCCATCTAGCTAATAACTATGGACCCGAAGGTCTATGGTAAACTACTCACACATCATCGGAGAGGCTATGGTGTTGATGTAGAAGCCCTCCGTGATCGATGCCCCCTCTGGCGGAGCGCCGGAAAAGGCCCCAAGATGGGATCTCACGGGTGCTGAAGGTTGCGGCGGCGGAAATAGGGTTTCGTGGTGCTCCTGGATGTTTTCGGGGTACGTAGGTATATATAGGAGGAAGAAGTAGGTCGGTGGAGTCACGAGGGGCCCATGAGGGTGGAGGGCGCGCCTGAGAACCCACAAGTGTAGGGGCTCGCAACAGTTTTGAGGGTAGAGTATTCAACCCAAATTTATTGATTCGACACAAGGGGAGCCAAAGAATATTCTCAAGTATTAGCAGCTGAGTTGTCAATTCAACCACACCTGGATAACTTAATATCTGCAGCAAAGTATTTAGTAGCAAAGTAATATGATAGTAGTGATAACGGTAACAAAAGAGTAATGAAAGCAAAAGTAATATTTTTGGTGTTTTGTAGTGATTGTAACAGTAGCAACGGGAAAGTAAAGAAGCGTAAACCAGTATATGGAAAGCTCATAGGCATTGGATCGGTGATGGATAATTATGCCTGATGCGGTTCTTCATGTAACAGTCATAACATAGGGTGACACAGAACTAGCTCCAATTCATCAATGTAATGTAGGCATGTATTCCGAATATAGTCATACGTGCTTATGGAAAAGAACTTGCATGACATCTTTTGTCCTACCCTCCCGTGGCAGCAGGGTCCTAATGGAAACTAAGGGATATTAAGGCCTCCTTTTAATAGAGAACCGAAACAAAGCATTAGCACATAGTGAATACATGAACTCCTCAAACTACGGTCATCGCCTGGAGTGGTCCCGACTATTGTCACTTCGGGGTTGCCGGATCATAACACATAGTAGGTGACTATAGACTTGCAAGATAGGATCAAGAACTCACATATATTCATGAAAACATAATAGGTTCAGATCTGAAATCATGTCACTCGGGCCCTAGTGGCAAGCATTAAGCATAGCAAAGTCATAGCAACATCAATCTCAGAACATAGTGGATACTAGGGATCAAACCCTAACAAAACTAACTCGATTACATGATAGATCTCATCCAACCCATCACCGTCCAGCAAGCCTACGATGGAATTACTCATGCACGGCGGTGAGCATCATGAAATTGGTGATGGAGGATGGTTGATGATGACGACGGTGACGAATCCCCCTCTCCGGAGCCTCGAACGGACTCCAGATCAGCCCTCCCGAGAGGTTTTAGGGCTTGGCGGCGGCTCCATATCGTAAAACGCGATGATTTCTTCTCCTTGATTTTTTCTCCCCAAAAGCAAATATATAGTCAGAGTTGGCGTCGGAGGAGCTCCAGGGGGCCCACGAGGTAGGGGGCGCGCCCTAGGAGGGGGGGCGCCCCCACCCTCGTGGACAGGGTGTGGGCCCCTGGTCTTCATCTTTGGCAAGGATTTTTTATTATTTTTAACTAGATGTTCCGTGGAGTTTCAGGTCATTCCGAGAACTTTTGTTTTCTGCACATAAAACAACATCATGGCAATTCTGCTGAAAACAGCGTCAGTTCGGGTTAGTTCCATTCAAATCATGCAAGTTAGAGTCCAAAACATGGGCAAAAGTGTTTGCAAAAGTAGATACGACGGAGACGTATCAACTCCCCCAAGCTTAAACCTTTGCTTGTCCTCAAGCAATTCAGTTGACAAACTGAAAGTGATAAAGAAAAACTTTTACAAACTCTGTTTTCTCTTGTTGTTGTAAATATGTAAAGCCAGCATTCAAGTTTTCAGCAAAGATTATAACTAACCACATTTGCAATGATTCTCGGGTCTCATGATTGCTCATATCAATAGCATAATCAACTAGCGAATCATAATAATAAATCTCGGATGACAACACTTTCTCAAAACAATCATAATATGATATAACAAGATGGTATCTCGCTAGCCCTTTCTGAGACCGCAAAACATAAATGCAGAGCACCTTTAAAGATCAAGGACTGACTAGACATTGTAATTCATGGTAAAAGAGATCCAATCATAGTCACACCCAAAATAAATTAACAGTGATGAATGCAAATGACAGATGTGCTCTCCAACTAGTGCTTTTAATAAGAGGGTGATGACTCAACATAAAAGTAAATAGATAGGCCCTTCGTAGAGGGAAGCAGTGATTTGTAGAGGTGCGAGAGCTCGGTTTTGAAATAGAGATAAATAATATTTTGAGCGGTATATTTTTATTGTCAACATAACAACTAAGAGACGGCGATATCTTCCATACTACACACATTATAGGCGGTTCCCAAACAGAATGGTAAAGTTTATACTCCCCTCCACCAACAAGCATCAATCCATGGCTTGCTCGAAACAACGAGTGCCTCCAACTAACATCAGGTCCCAGGGGGAGTTTTGTTTGCAATTAATTTTGATTTAGTTTGCATAAAGCATGGGACTGGGCATCCCGGTGACCAGCCATTTTCTCATGAGTGAGGAGCAGAGTCCACTCCTCTTGAGAATAACCCGCCTAACATGGAAGATAAGGGCAGCCCTAGTTGATACATGAGCTATTCGAGCATACAAAACAGAATGTTTATTTGAAGGTTTAGAGTTTGGCACATACAAATTTACTTGGAACGGCAGGTAGATACCGCATATAGGAAGGTATAGTGGACTCATATGGAATAACTTTGGGGTTCAAGGGATTGGATGCACAAGCAGTATTCCCGCTTAGTACAAGTGAAGACTAGCAAAAGACTGGGAAGCGACCAACTAGAGAGCGACAACAGTCATGAACATGCATTAAAATTAATAAACATTGGATGCAAGCATGAGTAGGATATAATCCACCATGAACATAAAAATCATGAAGGCTATGTTGATTTGTTTCAACTACATGTGTGAACATGTGCCAAGTCGAGTCACTTAAATCATTCAAAGGAGGATACCACCCCACTATACCACATCATAACCATTTCGATAGCATGTTGGCACGCAAGGTAAACCATTATAACTCATAGCTAATCAAGCATGGCATGAGCAACTATGATCTCTAACTGTCATTGCAAACATGTTTATTCATAATAAGCTGAATCAAGAACGATGAACTCATCATATTTACAAAAACAAGAGAGGTCGAGTTCATACCATCTTTTCTCATCTCAGTCAGTCCATCATATATCATCATAATTGCCTTTCACTTGCACGACCGAACGATGTGAATAATAATAAGAGTGCACGTGCATTGGACTAAGCTGGAATCTGCGAGCATTCAATAAACAGGAGAAGACAAGGCAATATGGGCTCTTGGTTAAATCAACAGTAATACATATAAGAGCCACTTCAACCATTTAATTATGGTCTTCTCCTATCGACCCCCAAAGAAAAGAAAAGAAATAAAAACTATTTACACGGGAAAGCTCCCAACAAGAAAAAGAAGAATGGGAAATATTTTTCTTTTTTTTTTCTTTTTTGTTATTACTACTACAGCAAGAACAGTAAACTAGCTAGAAGCTATTACTATTTTTTTCTTAAGGTTTAACAAACACACAAGAAGAAAGCAGGAAAAAGAAAATAAACTAGCATGGATATTACAGTGAAAAGGTATGAGCACCGACATCTAGCAATGAGTGTGTGTAAACATAAATGTAATGTCGGTGGGAAATACGTACTCCCCCAAGCTTAGGCTTTTGGCCTAAGTTGGTTCGTTGCCAGGGATGGCCTGGCGGATACCCGTAGGTGCAGCTAGGGTCGTACTGAGATGCAACGACTATCGCCGCCTGAGCTGCAGCGTGGCGTCGGGCTGCCTCTGCTCTCCTCTCGTACTCATCTGCCTCCTCTCTGGTAATAACATATCTTCCTTTTGTCCGAGAATCAAAGAAGGCAGGAGCAGGGAGAGTAATACGGACAACACGCCATTTGTCGAAGATTAGTCGATATAAGAGAGGTGATTCATTCCTCTTGACAAACTAGTGGGAGGCCATAGAATTAAAATCTAAATAAGCAGGAGGCAACTCCATATCACCCTCACGAACATCCACCTCAAGAAAATTAGCTAAGCGGGTTGCATAAATTCCTCCAAAGAAATCTCCATTGTATCTATTATGATGCAACCTACGAGCTACAATGGCTCCCATATGATAAGATTGGTCTCCAAACACAGCACTCCTGAGAATGCTAAGGTCAGGGACACACATGTGACATGCTTCATCCTTAGCATTTATGCGCCTACCTATGAAGAGAGAAAAATAATGTATAGCAGGAAAGTGAATGCTCCCAATGGTAGCTTGCGTTATATCTCTATATTCCCCTACAGTTATACTAGCAAGAAACTTTCTAAATTCAGATTTACGAGGATCAATAGTACTACCCCATTGTGGAAGTTTGCAAGCAAAAGTAAAATCCTCTAAGTCCATGGTATAAGATTTTTCATAAATATCAAACATGACTGTTGGAGAATTACGTGAAGATAAAATTCAAACCTCCTCACAAATGAGCTAGTGAGTTGGTGGTACTGGGGGCATTTGTCTGCCTCAAAGTCCACAAGATCGGCGTTACGCAAATATGCGTTAAATTCTTCTTTGATTCCCGCTCGATCCATAAAATTTTCCGAAGGCCATTCACGAGCCGCCTTTGGAGCGCGTCCTTGGGGCTCCTCATCGACATCACGCATTGCAAGCACAGGGCCTTGCTTCCTTGAAGAACCACCTTGGAACATCTTCCTAAGCATATTGTTTTCTCTGAAAAGTTTCTGAAATTTTTAGTAACTTCAAACAAAAGTGAACCAACTTCAATAAAATTGATAGCAACTACTCCTACAAGTGCCTAGAGCCTATATCAAGCATTAGAACTACTTGGAACCATATAAATTTGACATGCAAGCTCAAGAACATGGTCACCTATGCAGCACAAATTTGCAAAGAATAAAGCACTAGAACAAAAACTAATTGGACCAATGGGGGAGTCACATACCAAGGAACAATCTCCCCAAGCAGTTTTGTGAGGGGTGCTTTGAGCAAGGAGAACGAAAAACGCAGCAAAGTGAGCTAGAACTCGTGCTTGAGCTGGTTATTCGTGTTTGGGGGAGGAAGAAGAAGATGATGGGTGCAGGAATAAGTGGAGGAGGGCCACCATGGGCCCATGAGGCAGGGGGCGCGCCCTGGGGGTAGGGTGTGCCCTCCACCCTCGTGGCCAGGTGGCAGCTCCCCCCGCAGTGCTTTCACTACCATAAATCCTCAAATATTCCCGAAAAAATCATATTAAATTGGCATGGCATTTGGAGGACTTTTATTTTCGGGGTACTTTTATATTGCACGAATAAATCAGGAAACAGACAGGGAAAAAACTATTTTTACTTTATTTCAACTAAATAACAGAAAGTATAAAGAGGGTACAGAAGGTTGTGCCTTTTAGTTTCATCCGTCTCATGCTCATCAAAAGGAATCCACTAACAAGGTTGATCATGTCTTGTTAATAAACTCATTTCGAATAACATGGAACCGGAGAAATTTTGAATAACACTAAGTTACCTCAACGGGGATATGCACATCCCCAATAATAAGAATATCATATTTCTTCTTGACAGTAGGAAGAGGAAATTCAAAACCTCCAAATATAATCGATGGAATTTTTCCAATAGAGTTGATACTATGAACTTGAGGTTGTTTCCTCGGAAAGTGTACCGTATGCTCATTACCATTAACATGAAAAGTGACATTGCCTTTCTTGCAATCAATAACAGCACCTGCAATATTCAGAAAAGGTCTTCCAAGAATAATAGACATACTATCGTCCTCGGGAATGTCAAGAATAACAAAGTCCGTTAAAATAGTAACGTTTGCAACCACAACAGGCACATCCTCACAAATACCAACAGGTATAGCAGTTGATTTATCGGCCATTTGCAAAGATATTTCAGTAGGTGTCAACTTATTCAAATCAAGCCTACGATATAAAGAGAGAGTCATAACACTAACACCGGCTCCAAGATCACATAAAGCAGTTTAAACATAGTTTCTTTTAATGGAGCATGGTATAGTAGGTACTCCTGGGTCTCCAAGTTTCTTTGGTATTCCACCCTTAAAAGTATAATTAGCAAGCATGGTGGAAATTTCAGCTTCCGGTATCTTTCTTTTATTAGTGACAATATCTTTCATATATTTAGCATAAGGATTCATTTTGAGCATATCAGTCAATCGCATACACACGCAAAAAAGATAGGTCTAATCATTTGAGAAAGCGCTCAAAATCCTCATCATCCTTTTCTTGGATGGTTTGGGAGGAAAAGGCATGGGTTTGAACCCATGGTTCTCTTTCTTTACCATGTTTCCTAGCAACAAAGTCTCTCTTATCATAACGTTGATTCTTTGATTGTGGCGTCGGAGGAGCTCCAGGGGGCCCACGAGGTAGGGGGCGCGCCCTAGGGGGGGGGGGCGCCCCCCACCCTCGTGGACAGGGTGTGGCCCCCCTGGTCTTCATCTTTGGTAAGGATTTTTTTATTATTTTTAACTACATGTTCCATGGAGTTTCAGGTCATTCCGAGAACTTTTGTTTTCTGCACATAAAACAACATCAATGCAATTCTGCTGAAAACAGCATCAATCCGGGTCAGTTCCATTCAAATCATGCAAGTTAGAGTCCAAAACAAGGGCAAAAGTGTTTGGAAAAGTAGATACGACGGAGACGTATCAGCGCCCCCTGCCTCGTGGCCTCCTCGTTGATTACTTGATGTCCACTCCAAGTCCTCTGGATCACGTTTGTTCCAAAAATCACGCTCCCGAAGGTTTCATTCCGTTTGGACTCCGTTTGATATTCCTTTTCTGCGGAACACTGAAATAGGCAAAAAAATAGCAATTTGCACTGGGCCTTGGGTTAATAGGTTAGTCCCAAAAATAATATAAAAGTGTATAATAAAGCCCATTAAACATCCAAAACAGAATATATAATAGCATGGAGCAATCAAAAATTATAGATACGTTGGAGACGTATCACGTGGCAGCACTGCCGCCCACGGGAGATAGGAGCAAGAACAGAGGTTGAAGAAGGAGCACGGTTGTTGGATTAACATCCAACGGTCCAGCTGCTAGAATCATTTGTTGATTAAGTTGACAAAGCCCTGCGTACACGTCTGCTTAGTAGGCCCACAAGTCAGCCACCAAATCTGCCGGGTCCCGGCTGTCATCGGGAGGAATGGTTTTTTTAGCATAACAAGGGGGCACTTCCTTCCGTGTGAAGATATAGCCAGTGGGTCCCAGCTGTCAGGGGGAGGAAAGAGCTTAATAAGGAGGAACTTTCCTTGCATGCGACCATGGACCTCGTGGGTCCCAACCGTCAGGCTCTCCACGTACAGTCCTCTTCTGATGACTCTCGTTTGCTGACCACGCCGCGCCGAGCGCAACGAGGCGGTGGACGACGGCGAGGCCCTAGACTAGAACGACCCGGCTATGGGGAAGACGCGGCATTGGAGTCGCAGATGGAGAGGAGTGGGAAACTTGACTGGTTCGGGTGCGGTTGGGCCTACACGCGGCAGAGAATAACATGAGGTGCGGAGTGGAGGGATGGCCTAGCCGTCGGTGGGGTTGCATTTTCTTTGAGGTCATAAAACAACGCATTTGGGCGCCGGAGGGTGGAGCAAAGCGGTCTGGCGATCTTTGGGGAAGAAGACGAGAGATTGAAGAAGAATGTCGGCCGTTGGATGTAAATCCAACGCCTTGCTTAGGCTTCGACCTATTAGCCCACATGTCAGCCAGTCCATTTGGTGGGCTGGGTGAAACAATGATGTAGCATCTATGCAGCCCGTTTATATATATGGTAGAATTTAAAGCCCATTTGCATTTTTCTCAAAATCCGCGGACTTGCTGGGCTGGGTGAAAATATCATGTTGGACTGGATGAAGAAATGTTATAAAAACATAAACACATGATTGCACGTCTATTACATGATTCACTGTGTTGATCTAACTGTTTGTGTATGTCTTCTTGTTTGCAAATAGAGAATTCTAGAGCAACGAGGGAGTCGTTCAGCAAACCGGGCGACCGTGGCTAAGTTTCTCTTACCATGTGCAGCCTTGGTGTGAACGAACCTGCTCAATATACCGTAGGTACAAAGGATGGTCGCATGATGATTGATGCTAAAGGATGGTCAAGGTTCAAATCTAAATCATATCTTGCGGTAGGGGATGATGTCAAAATCAAACTTTCTCGGCAAGGAGAGCTGGTCCAAATCAACTTTGAAATTCTTCAGTAGCAGCATGCAACTGCCAAACTGATCTATCCTCCGAGAGATTTTGATGTAATACTCTGGCATGGTGAAACAATTGTCGTGTGTGTATAAGTAGTACGACAGTATCGTTGGTAGAATTGCAACTCTGATTGCTGGTTAGGAACTGTCATTTGATTTCATTCCAACAGCTGCCGCGCTTTATTCAATTTTGTGTATTCGCCTTGTGACAGCATCTAAAACCAGCGCCGTACCGACCGCTTGCAATATTAAAAGTGCTGAGGTAGAACATATGGGCCCCCAAACATGCAGGCCCACCGGCCTGTGGCCCAAAGTCCAGAACTGTGAGCCTGTCTGAGTATTTCTCAGCTGAACCCCCATAATGCTCGTGCGTTTCACGTAACATCAAGATGCACTTGTATGAGTATTTTATCTTGTGAGAGAAAAGGATGAACGAGGGAAGGCCTTATTTTCAAATGTGGAGAGGTGTGTGGGCACCCTTTGTGCAAAATTGCCATAGTTTCCTTCCTATCCGTCAGATATAAATCGGACGGCCTATATTGTAGGATGGCAGGCACACCATCATCACCAACTCGTCTATACCGTGTTAAAAAAACTCTGTTTTTATAATTATATATGTTATATATATTCCCCTTGATTTTTCTTATGTATAAAGTTGTGATATAAAAGATCTTTATATTTTTTTACAGAGGGAGTATCTCTCTGTCAAAAATATATTTATGTGTAACTAGTTACTCATGTCTTTCTACTTCCTTTCGCTGATATGTGGGGCATCCGACAACGGGGTCCACGTGCCATATGCACCAAATTAGAGTGCACAACTGCACGGTAGACACACCTCGGTCGTAGAGTCGCAGTAATGCCCAATGAGCCGTCAAATCACAAAAAACCCCACCTTTCCAGCTTTAGCAGTAAGCTGGACGGACGAAGCGGCAATATTTCACTAGGCATGAATCCCCTTCTCCCTCGTCTGCTTGTTCGGAGAAAAACCCTGCTTGGCGATTGCATAGGGTTTTCTCATGGAGAACCTGGTACGAATTCTTCATCCATCCCCGATAAATCCAAGTCCCTTGGTCACGGGTACTCCTAGGATGGCAGCCACCACCGTTGATGCATTTTTCTTCCTATTGAATCTAGTGTGTTTCATTTGCAGTGCCCAAAGTGCGAGGACCCTACAGGTTTCTGCGCCCTCGGCGATACGCCACACTTGTTCCTTCTCATCCTAACACATGATTTTAAAACACACACAATATGTTCCTAGAATCCTCTTTTCTATCCGGGAGGGTGGGGTTTTTTGAACATGATGTCGACTAATTTGGAAATTTGGATTGCTATATTTGGATAAAAGGTACTAGTACCATGGTCAACACTGACGTGAAGGAGGAAATTATTTCTAGATTTGGATATAGGGAATGCAGTTCTCATATTATTTTTCCTGTAGTGCAATCCTTGCTCTGCCAGAACACATGTACTCAAGATGCTCGGCCTTGCCATAACTGAATACACCAGTTTAATGGTCACAGTGAAGACAAGCCATGGATATGTTTCGAGTTGGGTTCATGAACCAAGAAGATCGCTGCTTTTTTTATGGCCGAACTTGGATAAACTTTCTCAAGTGTTACGGACTAAAAGTTGGCGCACGAATGTTGATGGAAATAGCAGAACCTGGTCTCATCTTCACTGTGATCTTCCACCCCGACGTCGTTCCAATTGTTCATCCATGTTATTTTGTATCTGGTTCTTGCTTCTTGCCCTGATTACTTCTTAATCCACCTATTATGTCTAACTAATCACAATTTAACTTTAGAAGTAGCAACGAATCTCTCACAAAGATGCTACTTCTAACTAATATTTTCTTATAGTTGGTGGCACGTGTAGGTTTTTTCAGAGTTAAGCAGGCTACTCGTTTGTTATTCTATAAGAACTTGGCTGTTACTCATGGCACTGAAGTTGACTTGGGCGACATCCACAAGTTCCTACACTTTATTGATCGTCTTGAGGCCCTTGTGGGGCATTTCAATGGTGGAAGGCCACGTGGGATATGTGTGCCACTGCTGCACTCGTTGAACAGGTCCAACTGTGTTGAGAAACTTATGTACGAGCTGTTTTCTGTTATATATGTTGTTCATAAACTCTTGCTTAAGCACAGTTTTACAGTTGTGATCTTCTTGAAACAGGAACTGCCCAGTTCTATTGTTCCTATACAGATGCCTGACCAGGGTCGGGTCAGACTTGCGCTTGGTCACAACATAATGTTTAAGTCGACCTACTCCATTCCCCTTGGAGGTGAAAAGATACTTATTCATGGGTGGTCTCAAATAATGAAGGCCCGTCCATCTTGGAGAATAGGCAGAAGATTTTGTTCCTACTTTTCTATGGCTCTAAAGCGAATATCCTGTTTATTGACCACATTGCGAGATGAAGCCGCTTTCAGAAGGTTGTGGATGCGCGGGGTGGCGCCTGGGCCTTGTCCTAGGGCTTGGCGGCCTCACCCTTTGGTTAACTGTAGGCAAAGTAGCACTGTTCGAGGCGTGCTTTATACGGTTGAACTTGTATAAGTACTCATACTGCTTTCAGCTATGGTTGTTAAGTGCCCCTGCTGGTTTCAGTTAAGGTTGTTAAGTACTCCTGCTGCTTTTACAGTCTATCGTGTTTCTTCAGTCCTATCTTCCTCCGGCCTTAAAAACCAAACCAGCGCCGGCGGGGCCGCCTGCTTCCGCCTCCCACGGCTGGCTGCGCCTCAGCGCACGCATCGCCGCCCCACCATCTCCTAAATCATTAACGCCGACCTCCGAGGCCTCGCCGTCGTCCTCTGCGTGCTTTGCTGCGCTCGCCGCGGCGCCGCCCTCTCGCGTTGTCAACATGGTCCACAAACAAGAGGAATCGGCGGAGGACTGTCGTGGAGAGGATGACAGTAGGGGTCGATCATGTCCATGGCCGGACGCAAGGAAGTTCCTCATTTTTTCTTATATATATATATACTCCATTGTCAGCGTATGGAAAAATAAAATGCTTCCTGCTAATGGTTCCCTGACATCTGGGACCCACGACATTGTCAGCATATATAGTCAATAGACAAGAGAACATCACAAGATCGGAGCAGGGTTTTTTTTGTTATTGTAGAGAAGGAGCAGGGTTTCAACTGGGTTGTGGCCCGTCTAACCCAGGCTTATATTTTATGTTCAGCACATGACCAGCCCAGCTATTTTTTGTTTGTGAAAATGAGCCCAGTTAATTTTTTCTAAAGAATACCCAATCCAGGCCTACTTATTTTTCTACGCCCTGATGGGCTGCAACTCTTTCAAGACGCCTACAAATCTTGAAAGTAATATGAAATGGGCTGTAAATATAAAAACAGATGACAAATTGGCAATTACTTTATAATTTCTGATTTTTTTTTACATTTTCAGATTCCAATTTCACTGGGCTTTAACCTAATTTATATATAGATTCAAAGTACTTTAAATCTGGCTCGACATTTCAGTATTATAAATAGTTTGGAACCCACAAAAATATGCAATATTTGTTTAAATTTTTAACCCTGGCCCTGGCAAAAAAACGGACTGCAATAAATTGCATAAGAAGTTGCAATGAGATATATATAAATTATTTAAAAAATAGGGAATGGTTTGATTTGTGGGCCTATAAAGTTGACGCGTATGCAAGCTTTTTTTTACTTATTATATATGCCAACAAATGATTCTAGCAGACATAACCGTTGGATGTCAATCCAACAGCCGTCGTGTTTCTTCAATCTCTGATCTTCTTGCTCGAGCCGCCAAACCCAACGCCGGGACCGCCTCGCTCTCCGCCTCCGTGGCGGCTGTCTTTGCAAGCAGCCTCACCGCCCCTACTACTCCCATCGCTAGCAGGCCATCCTCTACTCACCCACATCCGTCCACCGATGTGGCTTCGCGCTCTCTGGGTCATTCCTTCACAGGTCTCGCCGTCGTCCATCGCGCTGGTGTTCTCGGCACGGCGTGGTCAACATTGTCAACAAACGACAACATCGGAAGAGGGACGTACATGGAGAGGCTGACAGTTGGGACCCACATGGTCCATGGCCACACGCAAGCAAGTACCTCCTTATTACGCCAAAAAGAATGAATACTCCCGCTGACAGCTCGGACCCACCAGCTATATCTTCGCACGCAAGGAAGTGCCTCCTTATTACGCACAAAAAAATGAATACTCCCCCTGCTAGCTGGGACCCACCATAGTGGGAGGCTGACTTGTGGGCCTACTAAGTTGACACGGACGGAGGACTTTTTCAACTTAGCCAACAAATGATTCTATCACCAGTGACCGTTGGATTGTTAACATTCAGCGGTCGTCCTGCTTCTTCAACCTCTGATTTTCTTGCTCCAGTCGTCCAAACCACCGCACGCTCTTGCTTCTCGTGGCCGGCTATGCTGCTGTGGAGGCCTCACCACCCCATACTACTCCCACCGCTGGCCAGGCCCTGCGGCGACGGCAGCCTCACACCGCAGCCGAACCAGTGAACCCTCCTACTCCTCTCCGCGTGGGCATCCACTGCCGCGTCTTCCCCGACTCTGCGTCGTTCCCTTTCTAGGCCTCGCCGTCGTCCACAACCTTGGTGCTCTCGGCGCGGCGTGGTCAATGTGGTCAAGGAACGACTTCCATCGGAAGAGTACTGTACGTTGAGAGGCTGACAGCTGGGTCCACGACCGCAGCAAGGAAGTGCCTCCTTATTATGCGCAAAATAATTATTCCTCCACCTGACAGCAGGGACCCATCGGACGGGCCACCGTATTTCGCGACAAAAAACATTTCCCCCTGACTGCTGGGACCCACCAGCTACATCTTCGCACGCAAGGAGGTGCGTCCATATTACGGAAAAAAAATGATTCGCCCCCCTGACTGCTGGGACCCACCAGCTACATCTTCGCACGCAAGGAAGTGCCTGACAGTCGGGACCCACCCGGTCGAAGCATATGTAGCGTTGTCATTCTGGTCGCGAATGTGTACGTACATACTGGTCGATCGGTGCATCTGCGCAGGCTGCAATGATAAACCGTGGCGTGTAAGGAAGGGCACGTGTCGTAGTAGAGGCGCGACGTAGCATGTACACGTCGTCTGGCGCCGAGTGCAAGAAAGTAAATCTGACCCGCATACATACGAGCAGGGTCTCGAACGCCTACTCGTGCATATGTACAGCCAGGGCTCGTATACATGGCTGCGTAGGAACGGAGAAACTGTGTCATCATCGTGTTCATGGGGAGGCAACGGAATGCATCGTGTTCATCGGGAGGCAATGGAACACGTGTTGTTCATTGGGAGCCAACCAGCTTGGACAGAACAGCCGATGGAAACGAGGCCTGGCGTACCGCAGAACGGAGGAAACGGCCTTGTGTTCGACCAGCCACGGTCGAAACGGGATCCTGTTCATCGGGGGTGCAGCGTACCACAAAGCGGTGAAACATGGTCCCTGTTGATCGGGAGGGTGTGGCGTACCGCAAAAGCAGATAAGCGGACTTGTGTTGGAGTGCTACGGTCGAAGCGGGGTCCTGTTCGCCGGGAGGGTGTGGCGTGCCGCAAAGCGGACTCCACGGATCTGTTCATCTCCACCATTGCCTCCACGGGCTTCTATCCATCCACCATCCACTGCCTCCACGGGCTCCTGTTCATCCACCATCGACCTCCTCCAGCCTCCACCTGCGACTGTTCATCCACGGGCTCCTATTCATCCAGCCTCCACCGCACGCTCCTCCACCGGCTACTATTCAACCAGCCCTCTCCACAGGGTCCTATTCAACCACCCCTCCACGGGCTACTGTTCATCCAGCCCTCCACCAGCTACTGTTCAACCAGCCCTCCACCGGCTACTGTTCAACCAGCCTTCCACGGGGTCCTGTTCATCCAGCCCTCCACGGGGTCCTGTTCATCCACCAGCTCGATCGATCGGGGTCCTGTTCATCCAGTGGCAACAGCCTCTACTACCACGGGTTCGTGTTCATCCAATCCCCCACCGAGAACTGTTCATCCAAACCCCCTCAACAACGCTCACTATTCATCCAGGGAAGGAGGCAGCAGGTTCGATCGGCTTCAGTTAGCAGCAGTAGCGAAGGAATCACTCGAGTTCAGTTAACAGCAAGGGATCGATCGCTCGGGTTCAGTAACGTAGCTAGTGCAATCGCTCGGGTTCAGTTAGAGCCCAACGCCTCGCTTGGGTTCAGTTAGAGTTCAGCGCCTCGCACACACACGCGTACGTACGAGAGAAACGCGCATTGCTCGGCCCCGACCACCCACCGTAACCGGGAACTCCCCCGATATTTTCCTCGCCCTTGCTTCTACCACTATTTTTTCCATCATGGGTGGCCCGAAGAATGTCATGCAGCTGCGTCTCCGGCCCGCCCAGGATGAAAAGCCCATTTTCTATCATGATTTTTGTCATACAAGTAGGAGCCCACCACATCTATGATGATACCGGGTTTTGTCACAATTATCGTCATAGAAGTGTCATAAGTATGACAGATTTTTTTTTCGTTCGGCCCAAAATGTGACGGATGTGTCTTTTTTTGTAGTGTACTACTAATGAAAAAGCATTGACTTTGAAACATGTTATGCAAAGATTGGAAGCTATTGAAAATAAAATGACGATCATAAAACATATTGAAAATAAAATGATTCTAGCACCATCCAACGTCGAGCATACCGTTCAAGTCTCCTTCAAGATTGGAGTTTACGAAGACACCTTAGAGTGTGATGTGGTTCCCATGACCGTTTGCCATCTCCTACTTGGGAGGCCATGGAAATTCGACTGCGGCGTCATCCACAATGGGCGAACCAATCACTATAGCTTCAAGATGAAGGGGAAGGAGTACGCGCTATGACCTATGTCACCAAGCCAAGTGATCACCGACAAGCAACCAACTACCCATCGTGGAGAGAATAGTGAGAGAGTGAACCACAAAAAAGAGATTGAGCACCACAAGCCAAAATTGAGTACCTCCACGATGAGCGACAAGAAAAACTTAGTTCTATTTGCCACCAAAAGTGAGATGAGAGAAGTGTGTGAGAACCCATCAAGTGTTATGCACTATGTCCTATTGTACAAAGATGAAGCGACAAGGACTAATACCTCTCACTATCTACCTTTAGTGTTGTCTTCTCTATTGCAGGAATTCAAGGACGTCTTCCCCAATGAGCTACCTCTGGGACTACCTCCACTATGTGGCATCGAACACCGAATCGACCTCATTCCCGACGCACCGTTACCGAACAAGGCACCCTACTACGTCAATCCCGAAGAAACCAAGGAAATACAACGCCAATTTCAATATCTTATTGATAATGGACATGTACGTGAAAGCTTAAGCCCTTGTGCCATACCGGTTATTGTTGTGCCTAAGAAAGATGGTAGTTTTTGCATGTGTTTCGATTGTCGTCCCATCAATGCTATCACCATTCGTTATCGATATCCTATTCCTCGCCTTGACGATATGCTAGATGAGCTTAGTAGAGCCACCATTTTCTCTAAAGTTGATCTTGAAAGTGGCTATTACCAAATCCGCATTCAAGAAGGTGATGAATGGAAAACTGCTTCCAAAACCAAGTTTGGCTTACATGAATGGCTAGTTGTGCCTATGGTTTTATCGGAAGCATCCGGTACATTTATGCGTCTGATGCATTATGTTCTCCGCCCATACATTGGTGTATTTGTTGTCGTCTACTTTGATGATATTCTTGTGTTTAGCATGTCTCTAGAAGATCATGTGACCCATCTTAGGACCATTTTGCAAACTCTAAGAAAAGAGCGCCTTTATGCTAATATGGACAAATGCCTTTTTGGTGTTGATAAGCTTGTTTTCTTGGGTTTTGTTGTGTCATCTAAGGGTGTTCATGTAGATGAAGATAAAATTGATGCTATTAAAAATTGGCCACAACCAACCAACTTGCAACAAGTGCAAAGTTTCCTTGGATTAGTCGGTTTCTATCGTAGATTCGTCAAGGACTTTAGCACCATTGCATCTCCTTTGCATGCCTTGAGTAAGAAGAACGCACCATTTGTTTGGGGAACATCCCAAGATACCGCATTTCATGAGCTTAAGAATTTGCTTACACATGCTCCTTTGCTTGCCTTGCCCAATTTTGGTAAAACTTTGAAGTTCATTGCGATGTTAGTTACAATGGTATAGGAGGTGTGTTGATGCAGGAGAAGCACCCAATTGCTTATTTTAGTGAAAAACTTTTTGGCACGCAACTCAATTACCCCATCTATGACAAAGAGTTGTACGCATTACTGCGAGTGTTGCATGTGTGGGAACATTATCTTCGCCCTCATGAATTTGTCATCCATATGGACCATGAAACGCTTAAATACCTTAAGGATCAAACTAAATTGAATAAGTGACAAGCCAAATGGAGTGAGTTTACTGAATCTTTTCCTTATGTCATCAAGTAGATTAAGGGTAAAGAGAATGTTTTGGCGGATGCTCTTTCCCGCAAATGCATGTTTGTTACTCAACTTGAATTGAATGTCATTGGCTTTGAGCACATAAAAGACTTGTATGTGCATGACCCTACTTTTGTTATTCCATATGCCAAATGTTTGACGCATACATCTTGGGAATGCTATTACATCAAGGATGATTATCTAATGAGAGCTAACAAGCTATGTATCCCTGAGTCTTCTCTTCGTTTGTTGCTTTTGCAAGAGGCTCACGTTGGAGGACATATGGGTCACTTTGGACGTGACAGGACATTTGCTACGCAATCCAAGAACTACTTTTGGCCCAAGATGTTCTGCGACGTCTCTCGCTACACCAACCGATGCTCTACATGTCGCAAAGCTAAGTCTAAATCTCAATCCCATGGTATCTATATGCCACTTCCTATTCCGTATCACCCATGGGAAGATATTAGCATGGACTTTGTGCTTGGTTTACCTAGAACTAGAAATGGAAAGGATTTTGTGTTTGTTGTTGTGGACCATTTTTCTAAGATGGCACATTTTATTCCATGCAACAAGGTAGACAATGCTTCACAGTTTGCCAATCTCTTTTGTAGGGAAATCTTGCTTCTACATGGAGTGCCCAAGACTATCGTGTCGGACCGCGACGTCAAGTTCCTAAGCTTCTTTTGGAAGACACTATGCGGCAAGCTCGGAGTCAAGCTCTTGTTCTCTTTGGCATACCATCCACAAACCAATGGCCAAATGGAGGTCACGAACCGGACGCTATCCACTCTCCTACGCGTGTTGAACAAGAAGAACATCAAGGAGTGGGAAGAGTGCTTACCCATCGTCGAGTATGCCGACAACCGCGCAAGACATTTGACTACCGACAAGTCCCCCTTCGAGGTCTTCTACGGATTTAATCTGTTTCCCCCATTGGACATTCTACCTCTAGCACTACAAGAGCGCATCAACATGGACGCGAGTGCCCGAGCGAGCTATCTCAAGAAGGTGCATGAAGATACAAGGCACACCTGTCGGATCTGGGGTTCCGGAAAAACCCTTAAGGTTCGAACTCTGGGTGCGTGCGAAGTTCTTTCCCTCCTACGGATCTACGCCCTAGCTCGCTAAGATCTCGCGGATGAACTCGACGAACTCACAACACAAGGGACACAAGATTTATACTGGTTCGGCCACCGTTGTGGTGTAATACCCTACTCCAGTGTGTGGTGGTGGATTGCCTCTTGGGCTGATGAAGAACAATACAAGGGGAAGAACAGCCTCCTGAGGTTGAGGTGTTCTTGTGCTTGTTGAACTTGTGTGGGTGAGGACTCGATGCCCCCTACCGTGGTGGCTAGTTCTACTTATATAGGCCCTGGTCCTCTCCCCAAGTATTGAGCGGGAAGGGAGGCAACAATGGCGGCCAATTTGAAAGGGGATAGCGAGTACAAGCTATCCTGACAAAAGCGGTCTTTGCCTGTGAAAGGCTCTGGCGATGGCACCGTCTTGGGCTCCACGGTGACTGAGGGAGTCCCGGACTAGGGGGTGTCCGGATAGCCAGACTATCGTCACAGCCGGACTCCAAGACTATGAAGATACAAGATTGAAGACTTCGTCTCGTGTCCGGATGGGACTTTCCTTGGCGTGGAAGGCAAGCTTGGCGATACGGATATGTAGATCTCCTACCATTGTAACCGACTCTGTGTAACCCTAACCAATCCGGTGTCTATATAAGCTGGAGGGTTTTAGTCCATAGGACGAACAACAATCATACCATAGGCTAGCTTCTAGGGTTTAGCCTCCTTGATCTCGTGGTAGATCTACTCTTGTACTACCCATATCATCAATATTAATCAAGCAGGAGTAGGGTATTACCTCCATCGAGAGGGCCCGAACCTGGGTAAAAACATCGTGTCCCTTGTCTCCTGTTACCATCCGCCTAGACGAACAGTTCGGGACCCCCTACCCGAGATCCGCCGGTTTTGACACCGACATTGGTGCTTTCATTGAGAGTTCCTCTGTGTCGTCACCGATAGGCCCGATGGCTCCTTCGATCATCAACAACGACGCGGTCCAGGTGAGACTTTTCTCCCGGACAGATCTTCAGATTGGCGGCTTTGCTGCGGGCCAATTCGCTTGGCCATCTGGAGCAGATCGAAGCTTCGCCTGGCCATCGGTCAGATTTGGAAGTTTCAACTATCGGCCGATATCCACGGAGACTTGATCTTGACGGATTCGAGCCGCAGCAAGCGCCGCCTTGTCTCGATGGGCATGATCTAGCTCTGCAGCGAACAGCGCCACAGGAGGCCGCACCAAACATCCGCTCCGACCCTTAATCCGGGCGGATTCCCGATCGAGGGCGAGTGGTTGGACACCGCCTCGGGGCTACAATCTCTGGCGATTGAGCGAACTCCATCCCTGTCGCTGCGAAGACCTCGACTCGTGGTGTCGGACTCCTCTCCGGACTCCGAAACCTCCAGCGCCCGCCAATCGAATCCGATTGGGCGCCGGTCATGGAGTTCATCGCGCGGACATCTTTCAGCACTTGCCCTTTGGCGACATCCTGAATTCACTAAAGTCTCTCTCTTTATCCGGAGAGCCTGGCGGACTACGGACGGGAAGGTTGGGATGTGGACGACGAAGAAATTCAACGCCCACCCACCACCCACTTTGTAGCCACTGCCGATGATCTAAGCGACATGCTAGACTACGACCGAAGAAATCGGCGGTATGGGCGGCGATGCCGAGAGGCGACCAAGACCCAGCGCCTACGAGGGCTGGAAGGCCACCTCGTCATATGACATATACATGGTGGACATCCCAAAAGATGGGAACGGCGATGGAACAACAGAGGATGACCCTCCAAGAAACAGCCAAGCGCCAGCGTCGTGGCGCCGCTCTAAATCCCGCCACAATAAAAGCGATGATTCCGCACGGAGATAATAACACCGGACGGTGTCAAGAGAACCCCTCCAAAGCAGGACTCAGCGAGGAGGAGGAGAAGCAAGTCCGCCTGCGGCGGTCGGCAGAAAAAGATGTCGAGGGCGATAATTATCGCCTCCCTCCGAAGATGAGGCAAGCCTCGACGACGCATTTAATTTGTCGTGCTCGAGGATCCCGCGAACAGAGCGTTTCAAACGCAGGCTTATTGCCACGGCAAGCAGCCTCAAGAAAAAGCAGCAACATCTTAGAGCTGATCAAGACCTGCTAGCTGACAGATGGACTGAAGTCCTTGCAGCCGAAGAGTATGAACTCGAACGCCCCTCCAAAAGCTACCTCAAACGCAGGCCATTGCCTCGACTAGAGGAGGAAGCACCCAAGTCACCAGCGCATGACATGGCAGACCGGCCACCCCGTGGCCGCGACAGAGAAGCCTCTCGGCCCTCCGCTCAAGCCACACCCCGACGCCGCTCAAAAAGTACCAAGACACGGCAGAACGCGTCGGACTTGCGAGATATATTGGAGGATAAGGCAAAACATACAAGATCGATCTACGGATCGCGTGGGCGCCCAACGACGCGGGACGATTACCATCGCGCCGGATACAGCAAACCCGGCCAGGCCAAACACAGTAGACAAAGCTCATATGAGCTACGTCGTGATATAACCCAATACAAAGGCGCCGCACACCCACTATGCTTCACAGATGAAGTAATGGATCATCAAATCCCCGAGGGCTTCAAGCCCGTAAACATCGAATCATACGATGGTACCACAGATCCTGCGGTCTGGATCGAGGATTATCTCCTCCATATCCACATGGCCCGCGGTGATGATCTACATGCCATCAAATACCTCCCACTCAAGCTTAAAGGACAGCTCGACATTGGCTCAATAGCTTGCCAGCAGAATCAATTGGTTGTTGGGAGGGCCTGGAAGCTGCATTCCTTGATAACTTCCAGGGCGCATATGTGCGACCACCAGACGCCGATGACCTTAGCCACATAATTCAGCAGCCAGAAGAATCGGCCAGACAATTCTGGACTCGGTTCCTAACAAAGAAAAATCAAATCGTTGACTGTCCGGATGCAGAGGCCCTTGCAGCCTTCAAACATAACATCCACGACGAGTGGCTTGCCCGGCACCTAGGACAGGAAAAGCCGAAATCTATGGCAGCCCTCACAACCCTCATGACTCGCTTTTGTGCGGGAGAGGACAGCTGGCTAGCTCGAAGCAACAACTTGGCCAAACATCCTGATAGTCCGGATACCAAGGACAACAATGGCAGGTCGCGACGCAACAAGAACAAGCGCCGCATCAACGGCGATAATACTGAAGATACGGCCGTCAATGCTGGATTCAGAGGCTCTAAACCCGGTCAGCGGAAGAAGCCATTCAAAAGAAATACCCAGGGCCCGTCCAACTTGGACCGCATACTCGATCGCTTGTGCCAAATACATGGCACCCCCGAAAAACCAGCCAATCACACCAACAGGGATTGTTGGGTGTTCAAGCAAGTAGGCAAGTTAAGTGCCGAACTCAATGACAAGGGGCTGCATAGCGATGACGAGGAAGAGCCCCGGCCGCCGAACAATAGAGGACAGAAAGGTTTTCCCACACAAGTGCGGACGGTGAACATGATATACGCAACCCACATACCCAAAAGGGAGTAGAAGCGTGCACTACGGGACATATATGCGATGGAGCCAGTCGCCCCTAAGTTCTACCCATGGTCTTCCTGCCCGATCACCTTCAATCGAAGGGACCACCCCACTAGCATCCGTCACGGCGGCTTCGCCGCATTGGTTCTTGACCCAATTATTGACGGATTTCACCTCACCAGAGTCCTGATGGACGGCGGTAGTAGCCTGAACCTGCTTTATCAGGATACAGTGCGCAAAATGGGCATAGACCCCTCAAGGATTAAACCTACAAAGACGACCTTTAAAGGCGTCATACCGGGTGTAGAGGCCAATTGTACAGGCTCAGTCACACTCGAAGTGGTCTTCGGATCTCCGGATAACTTCCGAAGCGAAGAGTTAATCTTCGACATCGTCCCATTCCGCAGCGGCTATCATACACTGCTCTGACGAACCGCATTTGCAAAGTTCAATGCGGTGCCGCACTACGCATACCTCAAGCTCAAGATGACAGGCCCTCGAGGAGTAATTACGGTCAATGGAAACACCGAACACTCTCTCCAAACGGAGGAGCATACGGCGGCCCTCGCGGCGGAGGTGCAAAGCAGCCTCTCACGGCAATTCTCGAGTCCGGCCACTAAGCGTCCGGACACCGCCAAGCGCGCCCGGAGTAACCTGCAACAAGACCACCTGGCACGATTCAAGCACGAGCAGCAATCCGGCCCCAACCCCAGCCCTTGCGAAATTGCGAAGCTAGTATTACGCGTACATAATTACGCTCTGGAGATACCATGGGCATATGGGGAGGGGCAAGACAACGGCACACCAAGAATGCGGCTCGACCGCACCAGGGGCTCCCGTTTGTGTCATTCCTTTTTTTCTTTTTCCCTTTTTCTTCCTTTTTTTTTTACTTTCAGGACTCCGTCTTTGAGAAGTCCTGTCCGGCACTTGAACCGCCGGACTCACGATGCAACAGCCAAGGAAGCGGAAAGCCACGTCGAGTGTTCAGGTGGTCTCTATTACGAGCATTATACCTGTTTTACATATCATCCAGCAGCTTACCCCGGAGGGGGACATGTTAGATAGTCCCATCCCTTGCTTATCGCACTATTTGTATCGCTCGCTTCCATTGCAGTACCTTTTGAATAAACAATACATAGCTTTAGCTTATTATTGCTCTACTTCCTTTATATATACATATGTTCATTTCACGACATGTTGCAACCGTACACTTTGGTACGGCCAATACACCAGGGGCTTAAGTATCCCAAAATTATGGTGTGATAAGTCCGAACACTTTCACAAGTGCGGCACCCCGAACTTATAGCATTATATGAATTGGCTCCGAATCATGTCTTGGGTCAATAGTTCGGTTTTCCCGGCTCCCGTGTTTTGGTACCTTACGTTCCGCTATATCGGCTAAGGTAGCACCGGGAGAACCACTGCGATTGTGCCCCAGTTATGCTGGGTCGAGCACCTCAGTGGAGAAAGCTAAAACTGACCGTCATGATAGGGCGAGAGCCGGTCGCTGTTCGAGAGGTTTTTTCGAGTCCCTAAAGACCTATGCCGCTTAGAGCGAGGAACCGGAATTGTCCGGCCAAGGCGTGGATAGCGCCCCGAACTCGGTCTTCCGAATACTAGGGGCTTCGCCGAAATTTAAAATTATAGAATTCTATGGCTAAGTGAGAGTGTTCAAGCATTATAAGTCCGGTTGCCTTGTTCGTTGTGTTGAGCGCCTCCCTAGATGGACCCAAGAATGGGAACAAGAGTGCTCAAGTTTATCCCGAACACCCCAGCACTCGTGGCATGGGGGCTGAAGCCAACGACTTGCCATCTCTCAAATTTGATAAACGACCGCACAAAAGGTAATATTTTAAATTAATAAGCGTTGCTTAGCGCATATGAACAAGTTTTCAGCGTACAGGATAACAAATGCGAGTTTATTCAGAAATTACATCTTTGGAGCACTCATCCGCTATTCAGCGGACACCCTTCAGGAGCCCCTCATAGTACATTTCGGGCGTGCGATGCTCATGGCCCTTGGTGGCCCGTCCGTCACAAGCCTCTCCGCATCCAGCTTGCCCCAGTGCACTTTAGCACGGGCAAGGGCCCGATTTAACACCTTCAATGCAGACGGAGCGCTTTGATGACTTCAAGCCGCGGAAAGGCATCCACCGGCCGCTGCACCAAGCGAAGTAGCTCCGGGCATGGCCTCCAATGGCCACAACAAGCGCTTATAAGGCCCTTCATGGCCTGTTCGGCGACCTTATGGAGCTCGACCAGCTGCTTCAGCTGGTCGCTCAAGGGCACCGGATGTTCGGCCTCAAAGATATTGAGACCGAACACCTTCTCCGTGGAGCTCCCCTCCTGGCGCGGTAGAATGCGGCGGATCGACGCACCACGGGCAAATCTGCGAATGCTCCTGGAGAGCTCCGAATCCGGGTAAGTAATAGGTAATTGACTTTTACATTCTTGCTTTGCATAAAGAATTCCTTACCCGCCGCTATCTTCTTTAGTGCTTCAATTTCTTGGAGGGCTTTTTGGGCCTCGGCCTTAGCAGCTTTGGCACTCTCAAGAGCCGAGGCAAGCTCGGACTCTCGGGTCTTCGAGTCACGCTCCAAACCCTCGTGTTTTTTCACGAGAATCTGGAGCTCTTGCCGCACCTCTGCCAGCTGTACCTTCCCCTTCTCTCGCTCGGTGCGTTCTGTAGCCGCTTTGTTTTCGGCCACGGACACCGCTTCCTTCAGGGTCTCCACCTCGTTCGTGGCCCCTGTAGTACCCAAGTTATTCCTGTTATTTTTGGCAACCAAAACCTTCTCTATAAGGTACTTCTTTAATAAGGTATTACTTACCTTCCTTGTCCTCGAGCTGCTTCTTGGCTTGTCCGAGCTCGTTCTTGGACCGCTCGAGGTTCTGCTTCAATGCATTGACCTCCGCAGTCAGTGCGGCAGAGGTCAGTAGCGCAACCTGCATTCCCATATTGACATACTTATGTTAGACTCCTGCGTATATCTTTTTAGATCCTTAGTCCGGCTTTTCTTTTCGAACACCGAACTAAGCATCAGGGGCTACTGTCTATGCGGTTATATTTTTACATATTCTAAAACTTACCTCAAAGCCTGTTAGAAGGCTGGTACAGGCTTCGGTCAGTCCGCTCTTGGCGGACTGAACTGTCCGGATCACCGCACTCATAACAGTGCGGTGCTCCTCCTGATGGAAGCGCTGTTAAGCGCCTCCAGTAAGCTATCCGGTGCCTCCGGTTGGACGGAGGACACCGGCGTCTTACCCTTCTTGCGAAGGATCCGCTGGCCGGACTTCGGAACCGCTGATGGTTCCGGCATGGAGTCCGGACGAGGGTCGGGCTTAGAGCCCCTGGGGGTCTTGCCCCCCGCGCGCCTGGAGTCCGGGAGGTTGCCTTGTGGCACCTCCTGCGCTACCTCCTCTTGACCAAGCCCCTCTTGGGGCCCCGCCGCGGCGTCGCCCGCAGCGTGAGGCGAGGAGGCGGTCGGAAGCAAGGTACTCTCCATTTCCGACGAGCCCAGGGACCCGCTCGATGAATCGGCGAACTCGCCCTTGGGCGGGCTGCACGGTTGTTCGACATTAGAGAACACTCTGCAATGATAAAAAGCCATGGGTATCCGGACACTTACGATCTCGCCCGGGGCTTGGCCCTTGTAGGTGAATCCTCCTCGTCATCGTCGACGTTGGTGGAGAAGTCCGGAGGAAGGGTTCTTCCCTTCTTGGACCCTCCGCGTCCCCGGTTAGCGGCCTTCCTTTCTTCTCCTCCTCGCTGGGGAGGAGCTTCTTCTTCTTCCTCCTCGTCTTCAGGAGAAGATTCGCTTCAGAATCTGACAGCACCTGGCGTCGGGAGCTCCTTCGAGTTCCCGTGGCCTCCTTCTTGGCCTTCTTCTCCGGCACCACGTACGGTGCCGGAGCCAGCAGCCCCGTCAATCGGGCGTCCTCCGGATCTTCCGGCAAAGGAGCCAGACAGTTAATCTGCGGACGTCTTCAGCCAGTCCTGTCAGAGATTAGGGAGTTTTAGATCCCACGTAGAGTCAATCTATGAAAAAAGAGTCCCGTAAAGGGTAAAATAACTTACCTTGCCGGCTTGACACCGCGAGCTGTATCCGCGATCTTTGGTAGCGGATGCTGGGGCTTCGGCGCCCTTGAACAACACCTTCCAGGTGTCTTCGTACGTAGTGTCAAAGAGCCGGCTCAAGGTTCGGTGTTGTGCCGGATCGAACTCCCACAAATTGAAGGCCCGTTGTTGGCATGGGAGAATCCGGCGGATGAGCATCACCTGGATTATGTCGATAAGCCTAAGATTCTTGGCCACCAGGTTTCGGACGCATGTTTGAAGTCCGGATGTCTCGTCCGAACTCCCCCATGTCAGGCCCGTCTCTTTCCATGACGAGAGCCGTGTGGGGAAGCCAGATCTGAATTTGGGGGCCGCCACCCATTCGATGTTGCGGGGCTCGGTGATGTAGAACCACCTAGATTGCCACCCCTTTATTGTCTCCACGAAGGCGCCCTCGAGCCATGGGACTTTGGCCATCTTGCCAACCATGGCACCTCCGCACTCCGCTTGACGGCCGCCCACTACCTTCGGCCGGATGTTGAAGATCTTCAGCCATAAGCCGAAGTGGGGCTGGATGCAGAGGAAAGCCTCGCACACGACGATAAACGCCGAGATGTTGAGGATGAAATTCGGGGCCAGGTCATGGAAGTCCAGGCCGTAGTAGAACATGAGCCACCGGACAAATGGGTGAAGTGGAAAACCTAGTCCGCGGAGGAAGTGGGGGAGAAACACTACCCTCTCACGGGGCCCTGGGGTTGGAATAAGCTACCCCGCTTCGGGCAGCCTGTGCGCAATGTCGCCTGACAAGTATCCGGCCTCCCGCAGTCTTTTGATGTGCCCCTCCGTGACGGAGGAGGCCATCCACCTGCCACCCGCTCCTGACATGGTTGGAGAAGGTTGAGGTGGGATGTGTGAACTTGGGCGCTAGAGCTCGAGTGCACGGAAATGGATAAGCAAAGGAGGAAGAAGGCGCGGGTGAAAAGGTGGATCCTTATCCCCTTATATAGACGGACGAAGTTATGTGTCCCCCACCAGCCTGGTAAAACTCGCTTATTTCCCAAGCGCCGTAATCAATGGCGCAGATAGGTTACCCACGTCCGTATTGATGAGAATCCCGGAATAAGGGGGCATGATCTATGCTTTGATAAGACGTGCCAAGGAAACCGCCTCGCTAAACGCGCCGAGGTGGAACAGTAAAAACGATTCGTATGAAGGCCTGGCCGTGGTGTGATGTCACGCCGCGGAATACGTCAGCAGATCTGTGCAAAAATTATTCTCTACGGTGTTATGTGGAACTTGTTTTGCGAGCCGGACACTATCCTTGTGTTCAAAACCTTCTATGAAGTATTCGGAGGAGGAACCCGCCTCGCAATGCCGAAGACAATCAACGCGCCGGACTCGTCGTCATTGAAGCTTGGTTCAGGGGCTACTGAGGGAGTCCCGGACTAGGGGTGTCCGGATAGCGGACTATCGCCACGGCGGACTCCAAGACTATGAAGATACAAGATTGAAGACTTCGTCCCGTGTCCGGATGGGACTTTCCTTGGCGTGGAAGGCAAGCTTGGCGACACGGATATGTAGATCTCCTACCATTGTAACCGACTCTGTGTAACCCTAACCTATCCGGTGTCTATATAAACCGGAGGGTTTTAGTCCGTAGGACGAACAACAATCATACCATAGGCTAGCTTCTAGGGTTTAGCCTCCTTGATCTCGTGGTAGATCTACTCTTGTACTACCCATATCATCAATATTAATCAAGCAGGATTAGGGTATTACCTCCATCGAGAGGGCCCGAACCTGGGTAAAAACATCGTGTCCCTTGTCTCCTGTTACCATCCGCCTAGACGCACAGTTTGGGACCCCCTACCCGAGATCCGCCGGTTTTGACACCGACAGTGACCTCCGTCCTACCGGCCTGCTGGTCTTGGTCTCGTTGCACTGATATGGAAACCTTTGTCTGATGCCTCGGTACTCCACGCCTGCGCTGGCCTCCTTAGCACCAAAGAGGAAACAAGGACGCTGCGCGCGCTGGCGCACGCCTGGCGCCCGCCTGATCCTGATCGTCATGGCTCACGTCACGAGAGACTCGTGAGGTTTGCCCCGCCTTAATATCTCCGCTCCTTGCGAGGCAGCCTGGAGAGGCCGCTCCTGAGGAGGTCTTGCATCGCCCGCCTCGCGAGGCTTGGCCCCTCGCGAGGGTCTTGAATGCCTTGTTGATGAAGATGGGTCGTACAGGCCCGCTAGCGCAGCCACGCCGTGGGCCGCAGGCAGGCAAGTCTGGGGACCCCCGTTCCCAGAACGTCGACAGTAGCCTCCGGGCCCAAGGTGCGCTCGGGCTTGGCTTCCAAGCGAATCCAAGGGTCAAGTACGGAGCACCGCGGGCCCCAAAAGCGTGCAGCCTTGGTCGATGCGTGGTGGTTGATTGGACGTGGGCGTCTCCACTTCCCCACGCTGCCTCGGCAACTGCCCGACTTGACAAGTCCCTGCGACATGCAAGGAAAACCATCATCACCTGTGATCGTGCAAGGCGCCGGTTGGCCTCCTCTCGCTATAAATGGGGAGGGGGCGGAGCCCCCGTCGCGCATCTCTTCCTTCCTTGCTTGCTTATTTCCTCCTTGCTCCTTTGCTTGCAACAATGGCGCCATCGAAGAGGTTCTCCACCGCCGAGAAGGGCAAGGCCCCTCGGGAGGGACCCGGCTCCCAGGCGCCGAAGCGAGGACGTGGCCATCCCCGCAAGCATGCCGCGACCCCCGCCGTGGCCCCGGCTCTCGGGGTGGCACCGCAGCGCGCGGCAGGAGTCGCTCTGGTCCCGGCAGTCCTGTCGACGAGAGGAGACGCGTCGTGGTTGCGCGACCTCCCCGACCGCGGTTCCATGCGTCTGAGGTGCTGCCAAAGTTCGTTGTCTGGTCGGAGGATCCGGCCGGCAGCTGGCTCCAGCTCCCCCGCTTCTTTGCCGCCGAGCCGCTGGCCCGCGGTCCAGGCGGGCTCTGGCTGCAGGCAGACGGTTGCTACAACCGGGCTTCTTGGGTCGAGGTCAAGGTCTCTGTCGCGGGCAACATAGCTCTGGCCCGCGGTTGGTAGACGTTCGCCCGCGCGCGCGGCCTTGGCAGGCGGTGCACCCTCCACTTCAAGTTCGACGGCGACGCGACCCTCTTCGTGAGGGTGTTCGGGGAAGGCGGTCGCCACGCTGGATGCTGCCCCGAGGTGAACGACGGCGAGGAGGTGCTCGGCCTAGGCGATGGTCAGGACGAGGAGGAGGACGAACCCGCCGGCCGCGCCTCATCTGGCTATGGTGGCTCCTCCCTTGGTGACAGCTCCAGCAGCGGCGGCCTTGATCAGCCGCCACGCCGCGCGCCCGCTTCGAAGGTGGTAGCGGGTCGTCTTGTCGCCGCGCATCGGTGAAGCGCGAGGGGGGGTCCGACTAGACCCGGGACGTTGCCAAGGCCCTGCCCCCGTCGTCTGCTGCAGGGGCAAGCGCCGCTTTTGTTGTGTTCCTCTTTTCCTTCCTGCATCAAAATGAAACCAGCATGGGCCCGGAGGGGCGTGTATCGAACCGTAACTTATTAACCATTATGCTACGCTTGTTGTTTCAGTGTTGCGTGGTTATTTTGTGCAAAGATAACTTAGCCTGGTGCATTCGGGGTGCCCTCCTCCTCACGAGGCGTTTATTTCCTCGTGTCCATCTTGACCTTGTGGTCTGCGATTGCTCAGGAACTGCAAAAAATTCGTTAGGGAGTTTGCCAAGAGATTTGTCGTTCACCCAAGCCTTGGCCCGGCGCTTTGTATCGCGGCACCCGTGGGGCACGGATTAAGAGAGATGCGCCAGCTTTCGGGCTCGAACGAGGGTGGCTCGCGAGAAGGCTGAGAGAAGGAAAACGCTCGCGAGGGCACCTGCCTAGCCCCCATCGCGAGGTATGCGAGAGAGAGAACACGTGCGAACCAGAGACGAAAAATGCGGTAAGAGGCGAGGGAATCGAATCCGCAAGGAACACCAAAAGCAAACTTCGATTAAAGAAAAACGAGCCAACTACGGAAAGCAAATGAAAAGCCGCGTCCGGCACCTAATCTAGTCTTCAAGTCTTCTCACCAGCGCGGAGCTAAGTGCTGCCACTAGGCATGGGAGGGAGCCCCAGGGCCTGAGGCCGGCGCTCCTGAGACTCCGGGGCGTGTACAGCCCCACTCATTATTACGTGAGAGTGTCACGGGCGGCGATTCTTCACAAGCACCAGGCCTCCTTCACAGGCTCTGGGCCTTTCTTCACAAGCTCTGGGCCTTGCTTAATGGGTAGAAATTCCGGAGGTGGTGGATGTTCCAGGCATTCTGGATAGGTATCCCGTCCTGTGTCTCCAGGCGCGCGGCGCCAGGCCGGGAGACATGGACGACCCTGAACGGGCCCTCCCACATGGGTGAAAGCTTGTGCAGCCCTTCCCTGGAGAGGACCCGCCTCAGGATGAGGTCGCCCACCTCGAGCGTCCTGGAGTGGATGCTACAGCAGTGGTATCGCCGCAGCGCCTGTTGGTACCTTGCCGCCCTCAGTGCAGCTTCGCGACGACGCTCCTCCCCCAGCACGAGGTCCATCCCCCGCGTGGCGTCTTGCTACATTTCATCGAACGCCAGGACCCGTGCGGAGCGATGCTTAACCTCATGAGGAAGGACTGCTTCAGCTCCGTAGACAAGGAAGAATGGGGTCTCGCCTGTTGGCTTGGTGGCGGTGGTGCGGATTAACCACAGCATGAACTGGAGCTCGTCGTGCCAGCCCCTGCCACATGCCTCGAGCTTCTTCTTGAAGGTCCTGGTCTTGAGGCCCCTCAGGACCTCCGCGTTGGCGCGATCGGCCTGACCATGGCTCCTGGGGTGCGCCACTGAAGCGTAGCAGATCTGCGTTCCAAGGTTAGCACGATAGGTTTTGAAGAGGTTACTAGTGAACTGCGAGCCGTTATCTGTGATGATGCGGTTGGGGACCCCGAAGCGGCTCACGAGGCCCTTGATGAACTTGACAGCAGAGCCAGCTGGGATGGTACAGACGGCTTCCACTTCCGCCCACTTGATGAACTTGTCGATGGCGACATAGAGGTAGCGGTAGCCCCCAGGCGCTCGAGGGAACGGTCCCAGGATGTCCAGCCCCCAGACCGCGAACGACCACGTGAGCGGAATGGTTTGGAGGCCCTGAGCCAGCTGATGAATTTTCTTGGCGTGGAACTAGCAGGCTTCACAGGACTTCACCAGCTCAGCTGCGTCGTTGAGTGTAGTGGGACAGTAGAACCCGGTGCGGAATACTTTGCCGACGAGGGTCCGTGATGACGAGTGGTGCCCGCAGTCCCCATCGTGTATGTCAGTTAGCAGCTCCTTCCCCTGGTCCCTGAAAATGCAGCGCATGGAGACGTCGTTTGGTCGCTTCCTATAGAACTCACCATCCTGGATGCAGTACACCGTGGCTTGCCGAACCACACGCTCTACATCCTCCTCATTCTCTGGCAGCGCCCCTTGCATCAGATATTCCTTGAATTCCTTGGTCCAGTAGCCCTCCTGAGGCTCGAGCGCCAAGAGCAAGCGAGCTCCTGAGGTCGGGCCACAGGCTGGATCTCCTCCCGAGGCTGAGCCGTGCTTGACAGTGGTGGTGTCACCGATGGCTTGAATAGCCGTTCCTCAAAGACACCGGGCTCTTGTGGCTGCCGCTTGGATGCTCTCCTGGCGATGTCATCAACTTCCTTGTTGGTGCCCCGGGGCACGTGCTGCAGCTCCAGGCCCAAGAACTGCTTCTCCATCTTGCACACCTCCACGAGGTATGCCTCCATATGCTCGTCATTTGGCTCATATACTTTGTTGGAGAAGTTGACGAGGAGCTGCGAGTCGCCTCTAACGGTAAGGTGCTTCACCCCCAGAGTTGTTGCGGCCTTCAGGCCAGCTATGAGGCCTTCGTATTCTGCGATGTTGTTGGAGACCTTCTTCCCCTGCTGAAAACAGAGTTGCGTGGCATAGTAGAGCTTATCCTGAGTGGGTGAGATGAGTACTGCCCCAGCCCCTGCGCCCTGGTGCACGAAGGCGCCATCGAAGTACATGACCCAACCGTCTTGTGCCTCACTTCCTGGCGAGGTGGACCGGTCTTTGCCTGCCTCAAGTGTCGGGACGTCCGTCCATTCCACCACAAAATCAGCGAGTGTGGCTCCCTTGATGACCCTGGTAGTGTGAACTCTAACCGGAATGCTTGCAGCTCGATGTTCCACTCGGCGACCCTCCCAGCAGAATTGGGGCTCCTGAGCACCCTCTCCAACGGGTAGGCTGAGACAACCTTGATGGGGTGGCCCTGGAAGTAGTGTCGTAGCTTGCGCGAGGCCACTAAGAGTGCGAGCAAGAGCTTCTGAGGCATGGGATATCGTGCCCTTGCATCCTGCAGCACCGTGCTGACAAAATACATCGGGTGCTCGACAAGGGCTGGCGCGTTGGTGAGGCTTGTGTCTCGCGGGGGCCCGGACGTCTCCTGAGGTGGTGGAACCTCTGGTGCCTGGTCGCTTGCGGGGGTCTCTATGACGTCATCCTGCCGAGCTTGGTATTTCGTTGACGCCGCTGTGGCTTCCGCGGCGCCTTCCTGATCTTGCATCGTTCAGTTGTAGCTTGGCGCAGCGCGCCCTTGGCTTGGTGCTCCTCCCGAACTGCCACCAGCGCTGCGCTGGCTGAGTACAGGGTGGCAGCCAGTTAGAGCACCAGGGGCTCGAGAGGCCATGGCGCCACCATCACCGGTGGGCTAGTTAGATATCTCTTGAGGTCTTGGAAGCCTTGGTCGGCCTCCGGGGTCCACTCAAACGGGCCTTTCTTCATCATCATCTTGAAGAAGGGCAAGGCGCGTTCTTCGAGCTTGGAGATGAAGCGTCCCAATGCAGTCACCCGACCGGCCAGCTTCTGCATTTCTCTGAGGGTCTGCGGTGGGCTCATGTCCTCAATGGCTTTGATCTTCTCCGGGTTCGCCTCGATCCCTCTGTGGGACACGAGGAATCGCAGCAACTTGCCGGAAGGGACACCGAACACACACTTCTTCGGGTTAAGCTGCAAGTTCACCTGACACAGGCTCTCGAAGGTCTCTTCCAGGTCTTGGATCAGGGTCCTCGCCTCCCGAGATTTCACCACGATGTCGTCGACGTAGGCCTCCGTGTTTCTTCCGAGCTGTCGCCCTAAGGCGATGTGCATTAGTCGTTGAAAGGTTGCGCCCGTGTTGCACAATCCAAAGGGCATGCAAGTGTAGCAGTACACCCCACACTGGGTCAGGAAGGCTGTCTTCTCCACATCTTCTACCGCCATCTTGATCTGATGATATCCTGAGAACGCGTCCAGGAAGCACAGCAGGTCGCACTCGGAAGTGGAGTCGATGATTTGATCGATGCGTGGGAGCGGGAACGGATCTTGGGGGCAGGCTTTGTTAAGGTTGGTGAAGTCGACGCACATCCGTTCTTTCCCACCTTTCTTCGGCACTACGACGGGGTTCGCCAGCCACTAGGGATACCGAACCTCACGAATGGCACCCGCCGCCTCCAGCTTGCGGTTCTCTTGGATGATGAAGGCCTACTTCTTAGTGGACTGCCATCTCGCCCGCTGCTTCACGGGGCGTACATTGGGGCATACCCTTAAATGATGCTAAATCACCTCTCTCGGGACTCCTACCATCTGATTGGGCTCCCACGCGAATATATCATTGTTTGCGCGCAAGAACTTCACCAATGCTTCCTCTTGGCCTTTGTTGAGGCCGGCACCTATGGTGAAGGTGGCTCCTGAGGACCCGTCCTTGTTGACCGGCACCTGCTTGGTTTCTGCCTTGTCTTGGGTGAACAACTGCTTCTTCTTGGTAGGCGCGGCCCCCTTGGCCTCGGGGGTACCGGCACTGGCTGGCTGCGCCGCCGCTGCGGTCTTAAAGGCGAGCTTGAGTGCCGTCACGGCCTCCTTGGTGTCCCCCTTGATGGTGAGGACACCTTTGCTTACATGCATCTTCATGAGGTTGTAGGCCGGATGAGTCGCCGCCATGAACTGGGCCAGAGTTGGGTACCCGAGGATGCAGTTGTACGGGAGGCCGATGCGGGCGATGTCGAAGTCGACCATCTCGGTGCGGTAGTTGTCACGCGTGCCGAAGGTGACGGGAAGGCGGATCTGTCCCAGGGAGTGGGCAGCGACGCCACCAACTCCTGAAAAAGGCTTGCTGAGGGTGAGCCGCTCGAGCGGCATGTGAAGGAGACTGAAGGCTTCCACGGAGAGCAAGTTGAGGCCAGCACCACCGTCGATGAGGGTCTTGGTGACGGCCACGTGGTAGATGGTGGCCGTGCAGAGCATCGGAAGCATGCCCGTGTCGGCGGTGGAGTCGGGGTGGTCTTCTGAGCTGAAGGTGAGGTCGGCCTCCGGTGCAGCCCAACCCGGCGGAGCCCCCGGGCGCTTGGAAGCGGCACCAATCTGGCGGAGGAACGACTTGACGTGGCGATCCGAAGGCGGCGCTTGAGAGCCGCCCAGCAGGGCAGCGACTGCGTGGTGCGCCGCTACCGCGTAGCGAGCAGTGAAGAGGTCACGGAGCTCCCCCCAGGATGCCACCGTGGATCCAGGGAGGTTGAGCAGCTAGGCGCGTGGCTCGCCGGCGAGGGCCATGGGGAGCCAGTTGGCCATGACCTTGTCGTCGCCTCCGGCCTCTAGGACGGCCTCCTCGTACGCCAGCAGGAAAGCTGACGGGTCCGCCGCACCGTCGTAGCGCGGCGGCATCTCCGACCTGAACTTGGGTGGCCACTGCACCCGCCGCAGGGCGGGGGCCAGGGCTCGGGGCCCCTGGCCCCGTCGTCAGCGCCGGCCGCTAGAGCAGCTGGCGGGGCACCTGCCATGGGGGCGAAGTGCGGTGGCGCGGAGCGTAGGCTGGTGGAGAGGAGCTACGGCGCACCCCTACCTGGCGCGCCAAATTTCGGATCTGGGGTTCCGGCAAAACCCTTAAGGTTCAAACTCTGGGGTGCACGCGAAGTTCTTTCCCTCCTACCAATCTACGCCCTAGCTCGCTAAGATCTCGCGGACGAACTCGATGAACTCACAACACAAGGGACACAAGATTTATACTGGTTCGTCCACTGTTGTGGTGTAATACCCTACTCCAGTTTGTGGTGGTGGATTGCCTCTTGGGCTGATGAAGAACAGTACAAGGGGAAGAACAGCCTCCTGAGGTTGAGGTGTTCTTGTGCTTGTTGAACTTGTGTGGGTGAGGACTCGATGCCCCCTACCATGGTGGCTAGTTCTACTTATATAGGCCCTGGTCCTCTCTCCAAATATTGAGCGGGAAGGGAGCCAACAATGGCGGCCAATTTGAAAGGGGACAACGAGTACAAGCTATCCTGACAAAAGCGGTCTTCGCCTGCGAAAGGCTCTAGCGATGACGCCGTCTTGGGCTCCACGGTGACCTCCGTCCTGCCGGCCTGCTGTTCTTGGTCTTGTTGCACCGATACGGAAACCTTTGCCTGATGCCTCGGTACTCCGCGCTTGCGCTGGCCTCCTTAGCACCAAAGAGGAAACAAGGACGTTGCGCGCGCTGGCGCCCGCCTGATCCTGATCATCATGGCTCATGTCATGAGAGCCTCATGAGGCTTGCCCTGCCTTGATATCTCCGCTCCTCGCGAGGTAGCCTGGAGAGGCCGCTCCTGAGGAGGTCTTGCGTCGTCCGCCTCGCGAGGCTTGGCCCCTCGCGAGGGTCTTGAATGCCTTGTTGATGAAGATGGGCCGTACAGGCCCGCTAGCGCAGTCACGCCGTGGGCCGTAGGCAGGCAAGTCTGGGGACCCCCGTTCCCAGAACGCCAACAAACACCATCGAGCGACGAGTCCAATGCCCCACGACCAAGATCAACATCAACAAGAACCCCATGATATTCAACCAAGGAGATCTTGTGTGGCTACACCTTCGCAAGGAACGCTTCCCCAACGAACGCAAGTCCAAGCTTCTACCTCGAGCAGACGGACCCTTCAAGGTGCTAGCACGCTACAACAACAACACCTACAAGATCGATCTCCCGCATGACAAGTACTCAGTGAGCGACATCTTCAACATCAAAGATCTCTCTCCCTACCATGGTGATGAGGCTTTCGATCCAAGGTCGTATCTTTCCCAAGGGGGAGATGATGCGGAGCATCCTACGGTCATCCACATGGACCTACCTTCGTCTCCTAAAACACCACATGGACCTATGACAAGAGCTCGAGCAAGGGCTATCGAAACTAAGGTGAACTCGCTTCTCTCCGAATTACCACTTCCCACATGTGAGACATGGCTACTACCTCAAGCGGAAACACTATGTCTAATCAAGTAATTGGAGGGAGGCCACGAAGCAACTACATCCAACGAACAAGACGGCGAGGACACCATGTACAAGAGCCAAGAAGAAGGGTTGACGGAAAAACCCCAGCCACCAGACGACCGGACCAGGCCGGACGTCTGACGCCTAAAGCACCATCCAGCCAGCCAAAGTCCTAGCATGTGGGTGTTACAGCAGCCAGACGACCGACGTGGACTGGAAGTCTGACACCACCCAGTGTCCGGATGACCAAGCCCCTCCGGACATCCGATGTCACCCAAAAGAAGGGAAATTAGCGGAAGTCCGAAAGCCACCGGATGACCAACGACCAGATGTCCGACACAGACTAGAAATCCGACGCTGACCCATCCGAGCCAAAACGCCAGACATCCGACCCCTATCGGACGATCGGACCCACACGAGCCACCGGACGTCCGGTAGTTGTCGGACGACCGACGCTGGTGTGCGCACAGCGTGTTGGGCCGAGGCCCATGTACCCCTTCGCCCACTTAGACTATAAATACTCCTCCTCCTTCCTCTTTCTAGGATTAGCATTGGTTTAGCTCATATGAGAGATAGAGATTTGCTCATCCACTTCATTCGTACTCCATTGGAGGCAAAGCCCTCCATCTAGGAGAAGATCCCCCAAGTGGATTCAAGCCCTTCATCTAGGAGAAGATCCCCTAGTGGATTCAAGACCTCCTCTGGGAGAAGAACTAGTTGCTTGTACCCCCCTTTGTTGGATTTGAATCATGTATCTCTCTTTGTTTTCATGGATCTAGCACATGTGTGATCATTTCTCTTTGACTTGAGTGTTTCCTCTTGTTTCCCCTCGTGTTTCCGCTCGTGTGTTTGTCGCGTGGGATCCCCTCCAAATCATGAAAGATCGGCCCCTAGGGTTGCACCCTACATCACATAGCATATGGTGGGTGAACAAATTACTGTTGGGTAATTGATAGAAAAGCGCATAGTTATGATGATATTGAAGGCAATGATGATGTATATATGCATAACGTCCAAGAAAACTACACCGACTTCAGCCTGCATCTACTACTATTACTCCACCCATCGACCGCTATCCAGCATGCATCTAGGGTATTAACTTAATAAAAACATAGTAATGCCTTAAGCAGGATGACATGATGTTGACAAACTAAACTCAACTAATATGAATAAACCCCATGGTTTTACCCTTAATGACAACAATAAAAATATGTGCCTTGTCCCTTTGTGTCACTGGGATAGACCACTGATACGTCTCCATCGTATCTATAATTTTTGATTGTTCCATGCCAATATTATGCAACTTTCATATACTTTTGGCAACTTTTTATACTATTTTTGGGACTAACATATTGATCCAAAGGCTCAAAGGCGGTTCTGTTTGTTGCATGTTTTTTGTTTCGCAGCAAATCCATATCAAACGGAGTCCAAACGGGATAAAAACTGACAGAGATTTTTTTTTGGAATATATGTGATTTTTGGGAAGAAGAATCAACATGAGACGATGCCCGAGGGGGCCATGAGGCAGGGGGCGCGCCCTGGGCCCTCGTGGCCACCCCGTAAGGCAGTTGGAGCCCTTCTTTCGCCGCAATAAAGCTAATTTCCAGATAGAGATCGTGTCCAAAATTCAGCCCAATCGGAGTTACGGATCTCCGGTTATAAAAGAAACGGTGAACGGCCAGATCTGGGAGCGCAGACACAAAGAGAGATAGAGAGACAAATCCAATCTCGGAGGGGCTCTCGCCCCTCCCACGCCACGGAGACCATGGATTAGAGGGGAAACCCTTCTCCCATCTAGGGAGAAGGTCAAGGAATAAGAAGGAGGGGGGCTCTCTCCCCCTCGCTTCCGGTGGCACCGGAGTGCCGCCGGGGCTATCATCGTCACCACAATCTTCACCAGCAACTTCACCGCCGTCATCACCAACTCTTCCCCCTCTATGCAGCAGTGTAACCCCTCTTTTACCCGTTGTAGTCTCTACTTAAACATGGTGCTCAACGCTATATATTATTTCACAATGATGTATGGCTATCATATGATGTTTGAGTAGATCCGTTTTGTCCTATGGGTTAATTGATGATCGTGATCGGTTTGAGTTGCATGTTTTATTATTGGTGTTGTCCTATGGTGCTCTCTGTGTCGTGCAAGCGTGAGGGATCCCCGCTGTAGGGTTTGCAATATGTTTATGATTTGCTTATGGTGGGTGGCGTGAGTGACAGAAGCATATACCCGAGTAAGTAGGTTGTTTGCGTATGGGAATAAAGAGGACTTGATTCCTTATCATGCTATGGTTGGGTTTTACCTTAATGATATTTAGTAGTTGCGAATGCTTGCTAGAGTTCCAATCATAAGTGCATATGATCCAAGAAGAGAAAGTATGTTAGCTTATGCCTCTCCCTCATATAAAATTGCAATAATGATTACTGGTCTAGTTATCGATTGCCTAGGGACAAATAACTTTCTCGTGACAAAAAGCTCTTTACTAAAACTAACTTAGTTGTGTCTTTATCTAAACAGCCCCTAGTTTTTATTTATGCGCTCTTTATTATCTTGCAAACCTATCAAAAAACACCTACAAAGTACTTCTAGTTTTATACTTGTTCTAGGTAAAGCGAACGTCAAGCATGCGTAGAGTTGTATAGGTGGTCGATAGAACTTGAGGGAATATTTGTTATACCTTTAGCTCCTCGTTGGGTTCGACACTCTTACTTATCGAAAGAGGCTACAATTGATTCCCTATACTTGTGGGTTATCAAGACCTTTTTCTGGCGCCGTTGCTAGGGAGTTATAGCATGGGGTGAATATTCTCGTGTGTGCTTGTTTTCTTTATCACTAAGTAATTTTTATTTGCTTTTCTAAGCTGTTCTCTATCTTTAGTTATGGATATGTAATACGAAATACCAAAAAAATTAGTTTCACTTGCTACTCATGGAGATGGGGAACCTCCTAAAACCCTCGATGCTTATTATGTGAAAGATATTATGTACTACTTTGATAATCATGAGAAAACCCTATTCAACTTTGTAATGGGAGACACGTTGGATCAACGTGAATACTTTAGGGATTATCGCTTGACTCAAAAAGGGAAACTATTGTGGGATCAAATTTATATGTTGCGTTGGTATGCTAGGCAACTATGCTTGAGATATGATTATACTTGTTGCTCTAGGATGAAGGCTCCACACCTTCCCTTTTCATGCAAATTTAATGATGATAAAACCTTGGCTTCTTATGCTAATGGTATATATGATTACTATGATGTGGAACAAATAGAAGAATTCGTTGCTTTTATGGGTGCATATGAAATTTAATCTTTGTTTACAGACCTGAAAATTTAGCTATCCTTAAATATTTTTATGAGAATTATGAATACAATTCCGATATTGATGCATTTATTGAGAAAGTCTCCGTTGTCCAAGAAGAGACTAATATTTTGCAGGAAACTATGGAAGAAGAAATTACTGAAATGGTGAGCTCATTAGATGAAAAAGATGAGGAGGAGAGCGAAGAACAAAAGGAGGAAGAGCGGATTGATCACCCGTGCCCACCTTCTAATGAGAGTAACTCTTCAACTCATACAATGTTTAATTTCCCTTCGTGCTTACCGAAGGATGAATGCTATTATGATTGTTATAATCCCGTTGATTCTCTTGAAATAACCCCTTTTGATGAACTTGATGCTTGCTATGCTTGTGGCCATGATGCCAATATGAATGATGCTTATGGAGATGAACTTGCTACAGTTCCTTATGTTAAACATGAAATTGTTGCTATTGCACCCACACATAATAGTCCTATTATCTTTTTGAATTCTCCAAACTACACTATATCGGAGAAGTTTGCTCTTATTAAGGATTATGTTGATGGGTTGCATTTTACCGTTGCACATGATGATTTTGATGAATGTAATATGCATGTGCTTGCTGCTCCTACTTGCAATTATTATGAGAGAGGAACTACATCTCCGCCTCTCCATGTTTCCAATATGATAAAATTGCAAGAAACTTCTTATGCTATGCATTGGCCTTTACTTTGTGTGCATGAATTGTTCTTATATGACATGCCGATGCATAGGAAGAGAGTTAGACTTTGTTGTTGCATGATACATGTTACTTTGTGCTCACTACTAAATCACAAATCATTGTTAATTAAAATTGGCTTTGATATACCTTGGGATCGGGGCGGATCCATTACTTGAGCACTATATGCCTAGCTTAATGGCTTAAAAGAAAGCACTGCCAGGGAGACAAACCAGAAGTTTTAGAGATTCATTTATTTCTGTTGAGTGCTTTTATAAAGTTTAAAAACAAAAAAATAAAGAGGGGAACCCAAAACTTTTCAAAAAGGAAAGTGAAAGTGAGAGAGACAAGCATTGTTGAAGTGGGGGAGCTCCTTGAACTTTGTTCATGCTCACGGAAAATTTGTGAATCTTGATTACAGAAACTTTTCAACAAAAATAATTATCCCCTTGTACAATTCCATTGTATTATAAAAATAATGTGCCAAGGTTTGCCTTTAGGATGTTTACAATGCTTGTTGGTTTGTGCGGTGCAGGACAGAAACTTTGGCTGTAGTGCGCGATTTTACATTTTTTTACTGGAACGTCAAACGGTTCTGAAACTTTTTGCACTATCTTGATGTACAAATTTTTTATTTTTCCTAATTGTGGCAGAATTGTTGGAGTATCAGAATTATGGTGAATGTTCAGATTACTATAGACTGTCCTGTTTAAGACAGATTCTGTTTTTGATGCATAGTTTGCTTGTTTTGATGAAACTATCAATTTCTATCAGTGGATTAAGCCATGGAAAAGTTATATTATAGTAGCTAAAATGCAAAAACAAAATATGAATTGGTTTTCAACAGTACTTAGAGTAGTTATTTGCTTTATTATACTAACGGATCTTACCGAGCTTTCTGTTGAGTTTTGTGAGGATGAAGTGTTCAAAGATCGAGGAGGTCTCGATGTGAGGAGAAGGAGGAGAGGCAAGAGCTCAAGCTTGGGGATGCCCAAGGCACCCCAAGTAAATAATCAAGGAGACTCAACCTTCTAAGCTTGGGGATGCCCCGGAAGGCATCCCATCTTTCTTCAACAAGTATCGGTATGTTTTCGGATTCGTTTCGTTCATGCGATATGTGCAAATCTTGGAGCGTCTTTTGCATTTAGTTTTCACTTTTATTTTATGCACCATGCTGGTATGAGATAGTTGGTTGATTTATAGAATTCTCTTTGCACTTCACTTATATCTTTTGAGTATGGCTTTATAGAATGCTTCATGTGCTTCACTTATATCATTTGAAGTATGGATTGCATGTTTCTCTTCAAATAGAAAACAACCATTTGTAGAATGCTCTTTTGTTTCACTTATATTTGTTAGAGCATGGGCATATCTTCTGTAGAAATAATTAAACTCTCTTGCTTCACTTATATCTATTTAGGGAGATGAGAGGAATTGGTCATTCACATGGTTAGTCATAAAATCCTACATAAAACTTGTAGATCACTGAATATGATATGTTTGATTCCTTGCAATAGTTTTGCAATATAAAGGTGGTGATATTAGAGTTGTGCTAGTGAGTAGTTGTGGATTAGTAGAAATACTTGTGTTGAGTTTTGTGATTCCCGAAGCATGCACTTATGGTGAACCGTTATGTAACGAAGTCGGAGCATGATTTATTTTTTGATTGTCATCCTTTGTGTGGATGTCGGGATCGCGCGATGGTTAACTCCTACCAACCCTTCCCCTAGGATCATGCGTCTAATACTTGGTTTCAATAGCTTCTAAATTTTTTCAATAAGTATGTGAGTTCTTTAGGACTAATGTTGAGTCCATGGATTATACGCACTCTCACCCTTCCATCATTGCTAGCCTCTTCGGTACCGTGCATTGCCCTTTCTCACCTAGAGAGTTGGTGCAAACTTCGCCGGTGCATCCAAACCCCATGATACGATACGCTCTATCACACATAAGCCTCCTTATATCTTCCTCAAAACAGCCACCATACCTACCTATCATGGCATTTCCATATCCATTCCGAGATATATTGCCATGCAACTTCCATCATCATCATATTCATGACTTGAGCCTTCATTTTCATATTGCTTTCCATGATCGTAAGATAGCCAGCATGATATTTTCATGGCTTGTCCATTTTTTGATATCCTTGCTATGCTAGATCATTTCACATCCCGGTACACCATCGGAGGCATTCATATAGAGTCATATCTTTGTACTAGTATCGAGTTGTAAGTAAATAAAAGTGTGATGATCATCATTATTAGAACATTGTCCCATGTGAGGTTATCAAAATAAAAGTGGCCAAAGAAGCCTCAAAAAATATAGAGGCCAAAGAAGCCTAAAAAATGAGAGAAAAGAGAGAAGGGACAATGTTACTATCCTTTTACCACACTTGTACTTCAGAGTAGCACCATGTTCTTCATATAGAGAGTCTCTTGAGTTATCACTTTCATATAGTAGTAGGAATTTTCATTATAGAACTTGGCTTGTATATTCCGATGATGGGCTTCCACAAATGCCCGAGGTCTTCATGAGAAAGCAAGTTGGATGCACACCCACTTAGTTTCCAGTTTGAGCTTTCATACACTTCTAACTCTTAGTGCATCCGTTGCATGGAAATCCTTACTCCTCACATTGACATCAATTGATGGGCATCTCCATAGCCCGTTGATTAGCCGTGTCGATGTGAGACTTTCTCTTTTTTATCTTCTCCACACAACCTCCATTATCATATTCTATTCCACCCATAGTGTTATGTCAATGGCTCATGCTCATGTATTGCGTGAAAGTTGAAAAGGTTTGAGAATACTAAAGTATGAAACAATTGCTTGGCTAAAACCGGGGTTGTGCATTATTTGAATATTTTGTGTGGTGAAGATGGAGCATAGCCAGACTATATGATTTTGTAGGGATAACTTTCTTTGGCTATGTTATTTTGAAAATACATGATTGCTTTATTAGTATGCTGGAAGTATTATTGTCTTAATGTCAAATGATAGCTATTGCTTTGAATCATTCGTGTCTTAATATTAATGCGATGTAGTGACCAGACCTCAAACAGTCGATCTCGTGCATCGTTGTCATCCTGGATCGAATGTCTTGACACGCACGAGATTTGACGGATTTATAACGAGTAGCAATCACACACTTATTACATCGAGTGTCTCCAAAGGAGAACTTATTGCAATAAATATGGCTTAAGGCCATCTAATAACGATAACAGCGGAAGGCTTGGAAGATAAGCGAGTCCATCAACTCCAACGGCATCACTGAGTATAGAACCACGACCTAAGGCACCTTACTCGTCGTCTAAAAAGTCTGCAACATGAACGTTGCAGCCCAAAAACGGGTCAGCACATGGAATATGCTGGCAATGTAACACATAGAGAGCAATATGAAAGAGTAATACTATACTACATGCATATATGGCTGGTGGAAAGCTCTATGGTTACAGTTTTGCGTAAAGCCAATTTTTCCCTACTGCAAAGGAATAAATTTAGTTTAACTATCATGGTGGTTGTTAAACATTGAGAATGGTTGACAGCATTCTCAATCCCAATTAAAGTATCATCATTAAAACCCAACAATATTAATTATAGTAACATGATGAGATTCACATGATAATCCAAGTACTAGATACTCAAGATGTCCATAACCGGGGACACGGCTAACCATGATTAGTTTGTTACACTCTGCAGAGGTTGCGCACTTTTCCCCACAAGACACGATCTCCTCCGTTGGGATTCTCGCACTACATGGTGTTTGAGAAACGGATGACCGAGACACAGTCTTTCAAAAGCGCTAACACCTTACGAACGGGTAGACAGTTACACCTACATCCCTCTACATCTGCTAGTCTACCACTGTAAAAGTTCGCACGAGTTAGTCAACTATGCTAGAGCCCATAGTAGCTTGTGGCTGCACACGGAAGTTTCTAGCATGAATAATCTCATGATCCCTTTGAGCCTGGGTGGCGGTCCAAAAGAAATAGGCAATCCTAGAATACCCAGGTACCTCAATCCACCCAGATGTGTGTTTTAGTTGCCACATTAAGTAAACCATTAAATAACAATCTCACATCTGTCATGGATACACTCACCCAATCCACGTCTACTAGCATAGCATGGCATAATAAGCAAACGTAGAAGTAACTCCCAAGGGTTTGATAATAAAACAGGTAATAGGTACTACCTCATCTACTTCCCAAAACCCACAATGTAATTAGATTCTAATCATGCAATGTTTGAGGATTGATGTAATGCATAAAAACTGGGTATTAAAAGAGGTATGATCAAAGTGTTACTTGCCTTGCTGATGATCCGCGAAACCTAGAGACTCGAAGTAGCAAGCGGCGCACTCCGGGTACTCTATCGCAAACAAACAAGCACACAATAAGTACTCAACTAATGCACAGGTAAAACTCAAATAAAAGATCTAACCAGAAAGTTCAACTTAAGAACTCCGGTTTGCAAAAAGAAACAAATCGAACGAAGCAACGAATGTCAAACAGCGAAAGAAACAGGCTTCGTTTTACTAATCTGGACCTAAGTCAAATTTTACAGAGGCAAAAACTTTTTTGGGTTGATTATTCAGAAAGAGGGTTTTGATACGAAACTCTAGGCGCTTGAATCGCTTGATTCCGATAAAGGAGCGAAAAGTTATACTAGATCGAAAATCGGATCAAAAATCGCGATCAGAAAAATCGCGGAATAAATCCGAGAAAAAGAAAAGCGACGAACAGCTTAACGAACGAACGTTCGTTATCTGTAACTAAACGGTGAACACGTTCGTTAAACAAACGAACGAGCGAACGCTCGCTAAATAAATAAACGGGAGAAAAACCGATCTATTTAAAAAAACGAAAACTAGGATTTTTCTAAAAAAACGAAACGGTTTTTCTCAAAAAAAAACGGCGGCGGCGGCTACCTCGGCTCGGGCTCCGGCGAACTCCGGCGGGGCTCTGGGCGGTGGCGGGTGGTGCGGGCGGCGGCGACTGGGCGGCGGGCGGGCGGGCGGCGGGCTTCGGGCGGCAGTGGCGCGGCGGCGGCGACGGGCGATTCGAGGCGGGTGGCGGCTCGGGGTGGCGGGCGGCTCTCGGCGGGTGAGGAGAGCGGCGGAGGCGGGCTATTTAAGGAGGGGGGCGGCTTGGGAAGGGCGCGGGTTGGCCTCGGAGGCGTGCCCGACCGGACTCGGCGGCGGGCGGTGCGGTCTCCAGGGAGGGGAGGCGGCGGCTGGGTTGGCTCGGCTGGGCCTTGACCCGATCACTCTTGAAGCAAGACGTTTTAAAAAAAATTCCTCCGAGACTTAGGAAAATTCTAGAAAAATAAATAAAAATCTAAAAATGCCAAAACAAATTTTCACCGCCTAAATGAAATATTTAGAACGAGGTGAACATTTTCTTGGACCTAAAATGCAGTTTTTGAAAACGTGCAATTTTTCCTAAATTCAAATAAAATAGAGAAAAACTCCAAATAAAAAATCTTATTTGATTTTTTTTATTAAATCTTCATTATTACTTTATTTTCGGAAAGTCACCTTATTCCCTCTCTCATATTTTGGCAATAGAAATAATTGTAGATAAAATAAATAAAATCAGATGATTCTATTTTCAAAATTTGAGAAAACTCAAATATGAAAATAACGAAATCTCCAACTCTCTCCGTGGGTCCTTGAGTTGCGTGAAATTTCTAGGATCGAGCCAAAAAGCAATAAAAATATGATATGCAAGTGATGATCTATGTATAACATTCCAAATTGAAAATTTGGGATGTTACAAACCTACCCCCTTAAGATGAATCTTGCCCTCGAGATTCGGGTTGGCTAGAAAATAGGTGAGGGTGAGCCTTAAGCAGATCTTCCTCTCGCTCCCAGGTGGCTTCTTCCTCGGTGTGGTGGCTCCACCGAACTTTGCAAAACTTAATAACCTTCTTTGCGGGTGACTCATCGACATACTCGAGAATTTTGACTGGTTTCTCCTCGTAGGTCAAATCGTTACCCAACTGAATCGCTTCCAGCGGCACGGTATCTCTCAGTGGTATATCAGCCATCTCTGCGTGGCACTTCTTCAACTGAGAAACGTGGAACACGTCGTGAACTCCTGACAATCCCTCGGGCAATTACAACTTGTAAGCAACTTCTCCCATGCGCTCCAAAACTTTGTATGGTCCTACAAAACGTGGCGCTAACTTTCCTTTAACTCCAAAGCGCTTAACTCCTCGAAGTGGTGATACTCGAAGATAGACTCTATCTCCGACTTCGAAAACTGTCTCCTTGCGTTTTGAATCTGCATAGCTCTTCTGCCTAGACTGGGCTACCTTGAGCCTATCGCGAATCAACTTCACCTTCCGTTCAGACTCCTTAATCAAATCTGGTCCAAACAACTGGCGGTCTCCAACTTCATCCCACAACAACGGGGTTCTGCACCTCCTTCCATACAAGGCTTCGAAAGGGGCCATCTTCAAACTGGTTTGATAGGTGTTGTTATAAGAAAACTCCGCATACGGCAAGTTGTCATCCCAACTTGATCCATAATCCAACGCACATGCTCTCAGCATATCCTCCAAAATCTGATTAACTCTCTCGGTCTGTCCATCTGTCTGTGGATGAAAAGTTGTACTAAACTCTAGTCCGGTTCCCAGAGTTTCGTGCAACTGATTCCAAAACTTTGAGGTGAATTGGGTTCCTCTATCTGATACGATACTCCTCGGAACTCCATGCAGACATACGATCCTGGTCATGTATATCTTAGCCAACTTAGCACTGCTGTAGGTAGTCTTCACTGGGATGAAATGAGCTACCTTCGTCAAACGATCGACTACAACCCAAATCGAGTCATAGCCTGAATGAGTCCTGGGTAATCCCGTGATAAAATCCATGCCTAACTTTTCCCACTTCCATTCGGGTATTGGCAATGGTTGTAACAATCCTGCTGGCTTCTGATGTTCTGCCTTCACTCTCTGACATACATCACAAACTGCTACATACTCTGCGATATCCTTCTTCATTCCGGTCCACCACAAAGTATCCTTTAAATCCAAATACATCTTGGTATTTCCTGGGTGAATCGAATACGGCGAATCATGGGCCTCTTGCAGAATCAACTTCCTGATCTCCGGATCACTAGGCACATATACGCGGTCCTCAAACCATAGGGTATCGTGCTCATCCTCACGAAATCCCTTAGCTTTTCCCTCGCTCATTTTCTCCTTAATAGAGGCAATCTCTTTATCCGTCTTCTGAGCTTCTCTGATCTTATCCATCAAGGTAGGTTGTATCTCTAATGCTGCTACATAGCCTCTCCGGACTATCTCCAAACATAGATCTCGAAATTCCTCGGCTAACTCTTTTGGTAAAACTTCGGTCATTAGTGTGCATGGCTCTTGCGGCTCAACGCATCTGCTACTACGTTAGCCTTTCCTGGGTGATAATGCAATCTCATATCATAATCCTTGATGAGCTCCAACCATCTCCTTTGCCTGAGATTTAACTTCTTCTGCGTGAAGATGTACTTCAAACTCTTGTGATCCGTGTACACCTCACAATGGTTTTCCAATGAGGAAATGTCTCCAAGTCTTCAGTGTGTGCACTACGGCTGCTAACTCCAAATCATGAGTAGCATAATTCAACTCATGAGGCTTAAGCTATCGTGAAGCATACGAAACAACTCTTCCCTCCTGCATAAGCACTGCTCCAAGTCCTCGACGTGAAGCATCCCAATACACCTCGTAATCCTTACTTTGATCTGGCAGAGTCAACACTGGTCAGGTAACCAAACGTTTCTTCAACTCTTGGAAACTAGCCTCACATTCCTCAGTCCAATTGAACTTAGTGTCCTTCTTCAACAACTCCGTCATAGGCTTCGCAATCTTTGAGAAATTTTCAATGAATCTTGGGTAGTATCCTGCCAGTCCAAGAAAACTCCGGATCTCTCCAACTGTCGTTGGTGCTTCCCAGTTTGTCACAGTGGCAACTTTGGTGGGATCCACTGCTATGCCTTCTCCGGATATAACGTGTCCGAGAAATCCAACTTCCTTCAACCAAAACTCACATTTGCTGAACTTGGCATATAACTGATGTTCTCTGAGCTTCTCAAGTACCAAACGCAAATGCTCCTTATGCTCTTCTTCATTCTTTTAATAAACCAAAATATCATCAATGAACACTACGACGAACTTATCCAAAAACTCCATAAACACCTTGTTCATCATGTTCATGAAATAGGCAGGTGCGTTAGTCAGACCAAATGACATAACGGTATACTCATACAGCCCGTACCTGGTGGTAAAAGCCGTCTTAGGTATATCCTACTCTCGAATCTTCAACTGATGGTATCCTGATCGCAAATCGATCTTGGAAAATACCTTAGCTCCTTGCAATTGGTCAAACAAGTCGTTAATCATCGGCAACGGGTACTTATTATTAATTGTCACTTCATTCAATTCACGATAATCAACAACCATTCTCAATGATCCATCCTTCTTCTCCACTAGAAGTACTGGCGATCCCCAAGGCGAAGAACTTGGGTGTATAAAACCTTTATCCAGTAACTCCTTAATCTGCTTCTTAATTTCTTCCAAATCTTGTGCGGGCATCCGGTACGGTCTCTTGGATATTGGCCCTGTGCCTGGCAAAAGCTCGATCAAAAACTCAATATCTCTATCCGGTGGCATGCCTGGCAACTCTTCTGGAAACACGTCCGGGTAATCCTCCACCACTGGTACTTCCTCCTGCACAACTCCTGATAAGGAGTTTACTTGTGCCCTCCTCGGCTCATGCCGTGATACATACTTGATCCTTCTTCCTTCTGGCGTTGTAAGCAAAATCGACTTACTGGCGCAGTTGATGTTCCCTCCATACATCGATAGCCAATCCATACCTAGAATCACATCCAAACCTTGCGATTCCAGAATGATTAAATCCGTGGGGAAAACATGCCTACCTATACTCAAAGGTACTTGAAAACATCCACGAGTGGCCATATACTCCGCTCCTGGTGAGCTTACTAGCATAGGTGTTCTAAGAACCTTGGTGGGCAGTTTGTACTTATCCACAGATCCAAGTGATATGTATGAATGCGATGCACCAGTATCAAAAAGAACGATTGCAGTAAATGTCTTAACCAAAAACTTACCTATTACTAAATCTGGCTGAGCTTCAACCTCCTCCACGTTAACGTGGTTCACCTGTCCCCTGTTGAAAGGGTTCGGCTTCTTTCCTAAGCTTCCATTGCCATTTCCATTCTGGGCTTCGGGACATTCATTGGCATAATGTCCAGTTTTCTGACACTTAAAGCAAGTGACTTGGCTCAGGTCTCTCTTGGCTGGGGTTGACGGGTTGGTGCGGTTTTGTCCATTGCTTCCTCCATTCCCGTTTCCATTCTTGGAACCATTATGATTGTGCGAGCTACCTCCTACATGGGTATGCTGAAATTGCCCTCCCGGTTTCGGGGTAAAGCGTAGCTTCTGCTCAGCTCTAGAATTGTACTTCCCCTGTCCATACTTCCTCTTGCGGTTGTTAATCTGTTGTTGCTTCCCTTCAATCATAAGAGCACGATCTACCAACTCCTGGTAGTTATTGAAAGTGGCTACCATCAACTGCATGCTCAGCTCATCATTCAGTCCTTCCAGAAACTTCTCCTGCTTAGCTGCATCTGTAGCAACGTCATCTGGGGCATAACGTGCTAACTTACTAAAGTCCTCCACATACTGGCTTACAGTACGTCCTCCTTGGCGTAATTTGTGAAACTCACGCTTCTTCATGGCCATAGCTCCTGCTGAAACATGGGCAGTACGGAAAGCTTGCTGAAACTGATCCCACGTGACTGTGTCAATAGGGTGAGTGGCTGTGTAATTCTCCCACCATGATGCTGCGGGTCCATCAAGCTGATGTGCGGCAAAACGCACTCTTTCCGCATCAGTGCATCCTGCAGTGGTCAGCTCCCTTCCAACCTTGCGGAGCCAATCATCTGCAACAATCGGCTCGGTGCTACTAGAAAACACCGGCGGATTTAGCCTCAAGAAACGAGTCAAATGGTCAACAGGTGGTGGTGGTGGTGGGGTTGTTGTTGTTGTTGTTGTTGTTGTTGTTGTTGTTGTTGTTGTTGTTGTTGTTGTTGTTGTTGCCTTGGTTCTGTACCAATGTTTGAATCAAGGCATTCTGCTGCTGTATCAACTGTGTGATCTCCGGTGGGAAAACAAATCCGGTGTCGCGTCTCGGAGGCATCTGAGGGTTTAGAGAAGGTGAGAAAATAGAATAGAATGAGGTCTAGTGAGAAAACACTACCCATATGCACATGAGACAAAAACAAACAATATCACTCCAATCAATTCCAACAAAGGCATACAACGGTCTAACTAACGTTACGAAAGTGCTTGGACTAAACTAATTACAATGGGGGAATTTCTACTACTATTATGGTGGTCAACTAGAAAAACTGCTCCGATGAAGACTCCATGATATCCGCTCCAGCTTCATCAACATAGTCATCATCGCTGTCGTCGGGGTCCGAGTCGGTGTCGTCAATCATGATATAGTTATTCGGGCAAGTGGAATCGTCGTCATTTCCTCCTGGCGCGGGGTCTCCCATGAAAACTCCGAGCTTCCTGGTTAAGTGGTCATTCTTCTCCACTAGCACTTCAATTTCTTCCATGTAATCTTCACGTGTAGCCTTGAGTTCTTCCTCTAGCTCCTTGATCTTGGTCATAGCTTTCTGCAGATCCTCCATGCCTGCGCACATCTGGTTCTCCTGACGTCGGATGTGCTGGTTTAACTCCTGGATACATGCTGCGATTGATCTATCCCTCCTAGTGCTGATCATCTCCCATTGCTCATCTCGGCGCCCACAAATTTGGTAGATAGTATTCTTGAGATCATTGCAGTAAACTTCTCCGATACGTCCCATGGCGATGTGGGCTGCCATGCTCTTTCCTAGACTCCAGGTTGGTGCATCAAAGGAAAACTCTATGGGCTCCGTGACTGGTGCGAATGTCCTTCCTGGAACTTGAACTTGAATCTTCCAGCGCTCCTCTTCGGGTAAAGTGGCGTTGTAGGTCCCGGTGAAGCTTAGTACTCCGATGTTCAGGTATCTAGTGACTTCCTTCAAGTGACATCCAAAGGGTGTATTTTCATCCGGTTGTGTGAACTTGTTCCATGCATCCGCCATCCTAAAAGAATAGAAAAGATGAGGAGTCAGAAATGAGAAGAAAGAGTAGTGATCTAGGGCTTTATCTTAGTGGTTGTGTCCTACAGTCAGCGTGTGCTCGATACCATCTTGCGCGACCAGACCTCAAAGCAGTCGATCTCGTGCATCGTTGTCATCCACGGATCGAAGAATCTTGACACGCATACAAGATGCTTGAGCGGATTTATAACGAGTAGCAATCACACACTTATTACATCGAGTGTCTCCAAAGGAGAACTTATTACAATAACTATGGCTTAAGGCCATCTAATAACGATAACAGCGGAAGGCTTGGAAGATAAGCGAGTCCATCAACTCCAACGGCATCACTGAGTATAGAACCACGACCTAAGGCACCTTACTGTCGTTCGAAAAGTCGCAACATGAGCGTTGCAGCCCGAAAACGGGTCAAGACATGGAATATCTTGGCAATGTAACACATAGAGAGCAATATGAAAGAGTAATACTATACTACATGCATATATGGCTGGTGGAAAGCTCTATGGTTACAGTTTTGCGTAAAGCCAATTTTTCCCTCTGCAAAGGAATAAATTTAGTTTAACTATCATGGTGGTTGTTAAACATTGAGAATGGTTGACAGCATTCTCAATCCCAATTAAAGTATCATCATTAAAACCCAACAATATTAATTATAGTAACATGATGAGATTCACATGATAATCCAAGTACTAGATACTCAAGATGTCCATAACCGGGGACACGGCTAACCATGATTAGTTTGTTACACTCTGCAGAGGTTGCGCACTTTTCCCCACAAGACACGATCTCCTCCGTTGGGATTCTCGCACTACATGGTGTTTGAGAAACGGATGACCGAGACACAGTCTTTCAAAAGCGCTAACACCTTACGAACGGGTAGACAGTTACACCTACATCCCTCTACATCTGCTAGTCTACCACTGTAAGAGTTCACACGAGTTAGTCAACTATGCTAGAGACCATAGTAGCTTGTGGCTGCACACGGAAGTTTCTAGCATGAATAATCTCATGATCCCTTTGAGCCTGGGTGGTGGTCCAAAAGAAACAGGCAATCCTGGAATACCCAGGTACCTCAATCCACCCAGATGTGTGTCTTAGTTGCCACCTTAAGTAAACCATTAAATAACAATCTCACACCTGTCATGGATACACTCACCCAATACACGTCTACTAGCATAGCATGGCATAATAAGCAAACGTAGAAGTAACTCCCAAAGGGTTTGATAATAAAACAGGTAATAGGTACTACCTCATCTACTTCCCAAAACCCACAATTTAATTAGATCCTAATCATGCAATGTTTGAGGATTGATCTAATGCATAAAAACTGGGTATGAAAAGAGGTATGATCAAAGTGTTACTTGCCTTGCTGATGATCCGCGAAACCTAGAGACTCGAAGTAGCAAGCGGCGCACTCCGGGTACTCTATCCGAAACAAACAAGCACACAATAAGTACTCAACTAATGCACAGGTAAAACTCAAATAAAAGATCTAACCAGAAAGTTCAACTTAAGAACTCCGGTTTGCAAAAAGAAACAAATCGAACGAAGCAACGAAAGTCAAACGGCGAAAGAAACAGGCTTCGTTTTACTAATCTGGACCTAAGTCAAATTTTACAGAGGCGAAAACTTGTTTGAGTTGATTATTCGGAAAGAGGGTTTCGAGACGAAACTCTAGGCGCTTGAATCGACTGATTCCGATAAACGAGCGAAAAGTTATACTAGATCAAAAATCGGATCAGAAATTGCGATCAGAAAAATCATGGAATAAATCCAAGAAAAAGAAAAATGACGAACAGCTTAACGAACGAATGTTCGTTATCTGTAACTAAATGGTGAACGCAACGAACGAGCGAACGCTCGCTAAATAAATAAACCGGAGAAAAACCGATCTATTTAAAAAAAACGAAAACTAGGGTTTTTCTAAAAAAACCGAAATGGTTTTTCTCAAAAAAAACCGGCGGCGGCGGCTACCTCGGCTCGGGCTCAGCCGAACTCGGCAGGCTCAGGCGGTGGCAGATGGTGCGGGCGGCGGCGACTTCTGGGCGGGCGGTGGCTCGGGAGGCAACGACAATGGTGTGGCAAGCAGGCATGAGGCGGGGGATTCGTCAGTGGTGGCTCGGGGTGGAGGCGGCTCGGTGAGGTGAGAGAGGCGGTGCGGGCGGGCCTATTTAAGGAGGGGAGCGGCGGCTTGGGAAGGGGCGTGGTCGGCCTCGGAGGCGTGCCTCGGCCGTACTCAGGGCGGCAGCAGTCTGGTCTCCATGGGAGGCGGCGGCGGTTGGGTTGGCCGGTGGGCCTTCGCCCGATCAAGTCTTGACGTGCGTTTAAAAAAAAAATCCGTCGAGACTTAGAAAAATTCTAGAAAAATAAATAAAAATCTAAAAATTCCAAAACAAATTTTCACCGCCTAAATGAAATATTTAGAACGAGGTGAACATTTTCTTGGCCCTAAAATGCAGTTTTTGAAAACGTGCAATTTTTGCTAAATTCAAATAAAATAGCGAAAAAATCCAAATAAAAAATCTTATTTGATTTTTTATTAAATCTTCATTATTCCTTTATTTTGGGAAAGTCATTTTATTCCCTCTCTCATATTTTGGCAATAGAAACAATTGAAGATAAAATAAATAAAATCTAATGATACTATTTTCAAAATTTGAGAAAACTCAAATATGAAAACAACGAAATCTCCAACTCTCTCCGTGGGTCCTTGAGTTGCATGAAATTTCTAGGATCGAGCCAAATAGCAATAAAAATATGATATGCAAGTGATGATCTATGTATAACATTCCAAATTGAAAATTTGGGATGTTACATGCCATGACTAGATTATATGATTAAGATTATGCTAGGTAGCATTCCACATCAAAAATTATCTTTTTTATCATTTACCTACTCAAGGACGAGCAGGAATTAAGCTTGGGGATGCTGATATGTCTCCGTCGTATCTATAATTTTTGATTGTTCCATGCCAATATTATGCAACTTTCATATACTTTTGGCAACTTTTTATACTATTTTTGGGACTAACATATTGATCCAGTGCCCAGTGCCAGTTCTTGTTTGTTGCATGTTTTTTGTTTCGCAGAAAATCCATATCAAACGGAGTCCAAACAGGATAAAATCTGACGGAGATTTTTTTGGAATATATGTGATTTTTGGGAAGAAGAATCAACGCGAGACGATGCCCGAGGGGGCCACGAGGCAGGGGGCGCGCCCCAGGGGGTCAGGCACGCCCTGGGCCCTCGTGGCCACCCCATAAGGCGGTTGGAGCCCTTCTTTCGCCACAAGAAAGCTAATTTCCGGATAGAGATCGTGTCCAAAATTCAGCCTAATTGGAGTTACGGATCTCCGGTTATAAAAGAAAGTGAAAGGCCAGATCTCGTAGCGCAGAAACAGACAGAGACAGAGAGACAGATCCAATCTCGGAGGGTCTCTCGCCCCTCCCACGCCATGGAGACCATGGACCAGAGGGGAAACCCTTCTCCCATCTAGGGAGAAGGTCAAGGAAGAAGAAGGAGGGGGGCTCTCTCTCCCTCGCTTCGATGGCATCGAGTGCCGCCGGGGCCATCATCGTCACCGCAATCTTCACCAACAACTTCACCGCCGTCATCACCAACTCTTCCCCCCTCTATGCAGTGGTGTAACCCCTCTTTTACCCGTTGTAATCTCTACTTAAACATGGTGCTCAACGCTATATATTATTTCCCAATGATGTATGGCTATCCTATGATGTTTGAGTAGATCCGTTTTGTCCTATGGGTTAATTGATGATCGTGATTGGTTTGAGTTGCATGTTTTATTATTGGTGTTGTCTATGGTGCTCTATGTGTCGCGCAAGCGTGAGGGATCCCCGCTGTAGGGTTTGCAATATGTTTATGATTTGCTTATGGTGGGTGGCGTGAGTGATAGAAGCATATATCCGAGTAAGTAGGTTGTTTGTGTATGGGAATAAAGAGGACTTGATGCCTTATAATGCTATGGTTGGGTTTTACCTTAATGATCTTTAGTAGTTGTGGATTCTTGCTAGAGTTCCAATCATAAGTGCATATGATCCAAGAAGAGAAAGTATGTTAGCTTATGCCTCTCCCTCATATAAAATTGCAATAATGATTACCGGTCTAGTTATCGATTGCCTAGGGACAAATAACTTTCTCGTGACAAAAAGCTCTTTACTAAAACTAACTTAGTTGTGTCTTTATCTAAACAGCCCCTAGTTTTTATTCATGCGCTCTTTATTATCTTGCAAACCTATCAAAAAACACCTACAAAGTACTTCTAGTTTCATACTTGTTCTAGGTAAAGCGAACGTCAAGCATGCGTAGAGTTGTATCGGTGGTCGATAGAACTTGAGGGAATATTTGTTATACCTTTAGCTCCTCGTTGGGTTCGACACTCTTACTTATCAAAAGAGGCTACAATTGATCCCCTATACTTGTGGGTTATCAACCACCGTCAGATTGAACACATCACAAAGCACCTCTCCCACTAAAGATGAATCAATCTGGTTGGCCAAACCAAATGGATAGATCGAAAAGAAATACAAAGTTATAACAATTATGCATAATAAAGTTCAGGAAAGACCCAATTACTTCGCATGAATATTTAGATCATAAACCCACAATTCATCGGGTCCCAACAATGTCAGGACCCCGATTCCAAGTCACATCGATCTAGCTGGTAACACCTCATATCACTTTGCGGCCTCACGCACGGTATTCCCACGGGTGTCGCCTTACCATGGCCCGGGACCGTTTGCGCCTTTTGGCTCACGTATATGATAGTGTCGCTAGCATCCACATGACAAAGAATCCGGGCCGACATGGCTAGTCGTGAACCCAAAGCGGCACTAACCTATGGGGACAGGCATACATGAATCACTTCGAGCATGTCGGTCATCAACGTATGAATTCGGGCTGTAGCCTTTGGGCTAACAGGACTCGGTATCCCGGCTGTAGAGCTAGGCAGGACTCGAATATCATCGTGACATTTCCCGAAGGATGACATCGAACGAAATGAAACACATGCCGGCCAGTCAAGTGTCCAAGCAGTAGTCTTTGGGCTAGCAGGACTCGTGAACCGGGCAGTAGCGGACTACTATCGCTCGAAGCACGAGACTAAATTTCCCCATATGAGAGGCTGCCAAGGATAAACAACTAGTTTGTCGGATCCCACTCATACCAAGCATTTCAATCATACACATAATATGCCCGATATGAGTAAATACAACAAGGCATCACAACAAAACTCTACAACTCAAGTACTTTATTTAAGAGGCTCCGAGGAGCCATACATAACATAGTCATACAGGTAGGGGTCACATGACCCAACACTCAAGTCATACAATCATACAAGCACATGCGGAAGCAAACTAGTCTGAGTACGGACTCTAGAAAGAAAGAAAGCTTGTTGGAGCCTTTCTATCTACAATGGCCCTTCACAAGTCTTAGATCGCCACAGGTGGCTAGTTCACTCGTCAAGTCAATATCTACATAGAATCCGTCGGGGGGGTAGTATAGTCCTCTGAAAAACATTAATTAAGCAAACATGAGTACAAAGGTACTCGGCAAGTCTTACCACGTAATCCTATCATACATGCACATTCTCAAGGAAGGAAGTGGAGTTATTTGCAGCAAGCCAGCTTTGACTCTTGGCTAAGCTATCCCACGTGACACCACTTTGTAAAGCATTTGTTGTACACGAGTCCACTAATCACCATCACAATACTCCACTGTGGATCCTCTCTCGTCATCCCACGAGAGGGCCATCCACGATACTCACACTTATCTTGAGGCTTTTAGTAGTATCCATTTACTTGTCTATGAACTGATATAGGTAACCCAGAAGTCCTTCTCCGTGGACACGGCTATTCGAATAGATCATATTTAACCTGCGCAGGGTGTACCTCTTCACACGCTCTCACCACTTATCGTCGTTTACACGACATGTACTCGGCAACCTTCAAGCGGAAGCCCAACGTGGGTGTCGGCCACAGCCTACCTAAACACTCAAGTCCCTAGTCCAGGTTTATCGCCTATTCGGGTTCCATCCGCAGGGAGTCCGGCCGAGGTTTCCCATACAGCCCCGAACGATGTGTGCAGGGTTCCCGAGATACCAAGCGGCACTCGGTACACAGACCCACGTGCCTACCGCAACACAACCCACCCCTAAGGTCAGCGCTGCGTCGGCCCCAAACATGCTACAAACACCAGAAACTACTTGCAACTCCCGGACTAAGAACAGGGGTGGTTAAGAAGCCGAGAGGGTCCATTGGTTTCGGGCCCAATGCGTGGTAGTAGCTAGTTCATGGATCACAAACACAGATCTCAGTTCTTAGGATCGGCTTCAATGAAACAACCCACCATGTACTCCTACATGGCCTCTCATCGATACCTTTACCAAATCGTGTTCAACACTTTCACTCTCGAACCAACACAGCCTTTCACTCCGGTTCATCATCCCGATGAGCCGGACTGACACAACTCTAAGCATAGCAAGCATAGCATGGTAGGAATCACAAACATGGCTCAATCAACTCCTACACATACTAGTGGGTTTCATCTAGTTACTGTGGCAATGACAGGTCATGCAAAGGAAGTGGGTTCAACTACCGCAGCACACAACAGTTTGAATCGCGTTGTCTTAATGCGAACGAGAGCGAAGCGAGAACATGGGTTTGTATCGAAATGATCAGCGGGTTGCTTGCCCGATGGGCTGGGGTAGGGAACGCGCCTTCAGATGGGTAGTCGAGGTTATCTTGGGCGAACCTATCATGAAAGCACACCGAAAGTAAACACGCATGACAATATGCAACAATATGATGCATGCTATGACATGGCAATATGGATGTGTGTTGGTCTAATGCAAGCTGAAAGAACAGGGGATGAACTCATTTGAATCAAGGATTCAAATGATAGCTCATTTGAGTTAGTCCTAATGGTGCAATTTCTTATTCTGGTTATTCAGCATAGTTAACTTGTTTTAACATGCATGAAACCTGTACCAATGGATAGAGTGGATTTTTCTGATAATTTTTCATATATAAATCTTTGCATTTGGAGTTATAGAATAAAAGTTATAAGCATTTGAAATTTGAATTATATTCTGGAATTTGCTATATCAGAATAAATCCAGAAATTCATTTATTGCGTCAGCATGAGGTCAGCGTGACGTCAGGGGTCAACGGGGTCGTCCAGGTCAAACTGACAGTGGGACCCGCATGTCAGTAGTTAGTTTAACTAATTAACTTTAATTAGAACTAATCTAATTAGTTAACTGTGGGGTCCACTGTCATTGACTCGGAAGCGATCAACAGGCCCACCACCAATGGTCGTGGTCAACTCGCTGGCGTCTAGCCGCCGGGCGAGGCAAAGCGCCGGCGGAGCAAAGTGTTTTTGCACGTTCCGCCACCAAATGGGCGCGGAAGGCATCTACGTGGAGCTGGAGACGAACCGCAGCTCTTGGTAAAGTTAATTGGGGTCGGGGTGGCCGGGGTTGGCGCCGGCGACGAGTTTGGCGGCGGCCGGGGCTCGGGTGATCTCGGACTAGTCGCTAGGGGGCAAGGTGAGGCGCGTGGAGTGCAGGGTTGGACCCAACGCAACGTGGTGAGTGCGATGGACACGGTGGCGTGGCGTTGGGTGGCGGAGCCTCGTCGGCGACGAGCTCCGGGCGAAGTGCGTTCGGCGAAGCTTGTGTGCTCGTTGTGGTGCACGAGAAAGAGAGTGGAGGATGGGGAGGTAGCGAGCTCACAGCAGTCTCAGAGAGCCGACGACGTGGTCGGGGACGATCGATCTGGCGGCGACGGCGAAGGGGATCTCCGGCGGTGGCGGAGTCGGGCGAGGTCGGTGCGATGGCAGGCGAAGCAAGCGCCCGGGCTCGGCTTGTTCGATGAAGTCGGCGACGGTGAAGCGGATGGACACGGTCTCGTGGCGCGGGACGACGGTGGCTACGGCTACGACGGTGGAGCGGCGGCAGTGGCGTCGGCCATGGCGAGGGGAGCGAGGAGAGAGGCGGGGCGAATGGCGTGTCCGGGGTCGGGCGACGACGTGGAGGCCGTCCAGGCAGCGAGGCGGCGAGGAGGTGAAGCAGGCGGCGGCCAGCTGCGTGGCGCGCCTCGAGCTCGCCGTCGGGCATTGGCTGCTGCGTCTGGCGAGCCAAGCAGCTCATTGGCGGCGGCTCTTGGGCCGGCAGGTGGGCTGTCAAAGCGTCCGTAAGGTTTGCCTTTCTTTCTTTTCTAATTTCCTGCAACTTTGTGGGGTTTTTTAAAATACCAAAACTGTTTTAAAAATCACCAAAATGCTCCTGGTCCCTTGTTGGAATATTCCCAACATGAAACATTTTGTTTGGCAATTTTGAACATTTAAAATATTTTATATAATTTAAAATGCTCAAGTTCAAAACTTGTGGATTAATCCTAGGAACTTTGGATGACCTAGAAAATGATACACCTCCTTTGACATAGGTTCTGAACCAAAACAAAGAGGATGAGCATTTTGAAGGGCATTTTGATTCATTGAAATAATTTTAGTAAACCCTAGTTGAATTAAGGGGGTGTTCAGGGTTTCTGCCTTCCCATTTCAAATTCAAATGGAATTTAAACATGATGCACACCCTAATGCATGGTCTAACTGGGATGTGACAAACAAACACCCCGCACAAGAAGATTACATCGGACAGAACTCCAAGAACATCGAGGAGAACATGGTATTGAAGATCAAAGAGAGAGAAGAAGCCATCTAGCTAGTAGCTATGGACCCATAGGTATGTGGTGAACTACAAGTATGATGTAGAAGCCCTTCGTGATCTTTTCCCCCTCCAGCGGAGTACCGAAAAAGGCCTCTAGATGGGATCAAGGAAGAACGGAAGCTTGCGGCGGCGTAATTTTTTTTCCGGGTGGCTCTCTGGTATATAGGGAATATTTGGGAATTTATAGAGGTGGAATTAGGTCAAGAGGTTCCACTAGGGTCCCACAAGCTCAGGTCCCCCCGGGGCGTGGCCTACAAGCTTGTCGCTCCCTCCTGGCTCTTCTGGTTTTCTCCCAAACCTTCGTGGGTCCCTTCTGGTCCAGAAAAATTAGTCCAAAGATTTTCTTTGTTTGTACTTTGTTTGATATTGATTTTCTGAAAAGCCAAAAACAAGCAAAAAAATAGTAACTGGGACTGGGCACTAGGTTAGTAGTTTAGTCCCAAAAAATGATATGAAATAGCATATAACCACATATAAAACATCCATGATTAATACTATAGTAGCATGGAACAATAAAAATTATAGATACGTTGGAGACGTATCAGGTATTCTTCGGGATCGACGCTTCCAGAGAACTTGGGCATGGTGAACTTGAGCTTGCCGTAGCATTTTTCTTCTTCATAGTGACAATGGTGATGTCGCTCTTGGCGTGGACGAGGGTTGAAAGTTATAGTTATCTACTAGAGGGGGTGAATAGGTGATTTTTATGAAAGTCTTCAAAACACGAGGTCTTTGAAGACAAACTATTGGAATGAACCTATATGATATGCAGCGGAAGATGAACTACACTAGACAAGCCATAGTCAAGTAAGAAATATAGAGAAAGCACAAAGACTAACAACAACTAGGTAGAATGGATCAGAATGGAAGACAGTATGAAGCCAAACAGGTAATAGTCTTCACAAAGTGAAGTCAAATGGATCAGGCAAGTGAGCAATGACTTCACGAAGACAAACTGAAATGTAAAGGAAGTAGGGGAAAGAACCAGTTGCTTGGTGAAGACAAGGATTTGGTAGACCAGTTCTAGTTGCTGTGACAACTGTACGTCTGGTTAGGGAGGCTGCGATTGAACTCAGAAGACTATGTCTTCACCTTATTCCCCTTGAGCTAAGGACACCCAGTCCTCGCCCAATCACTCTGGTAAGTCTTCAAGGTAGACTTCCAAACCTTTACAGACTCCGTTCACTGGCGATCCACAATGACTCTTGGATCCTTAGAATGTGACACCTAACCGGCTGGAGGATGCACAATCCTCAATTGTAACAAGTCTTCAGGTCACGCGGATAGAAAGACTTCAATGATGCCTAACACTCTTTTGCTCTGGATGTTTTGGGCTTTGTCCTTGCAAGGATCTCTCTCTCTCTCTCTCTCTCTCTCTCTCTCTCTCTCAAAGGCTTCGGAGGTTGGTTGCTCTCAAATGACAAAAGTCGTGCACTAACTCTGAGCAGACACCAATTTATGGTGTAGGGGGTGGGCTATTTATAGCCAGGAGGCAACCCGACATGATATGTCCGAAATGACCCTGGGTCACTAAGGAACCGACACGTGTCCAATGGTCGGATTTCAAAGACACGCGGCAGCTTGGCTTGGGCTACAAGCAAAGCTAACTCGTATTAGTCCCTCAACCATGTTTGTCGTCAATACTCCAAAAGCAACTAGGGGTGGCACTAGATGCACTTACAATCTCCCCCTTTTTGGTGACTGATGACAAACTAGTTGAAGTTTTCAACGGGGATAAAAGTATGTGAAAGTTAAAGTACTTGGGCATTGTCTTCATAGGTTGGAGAAGGCTCCCCCTGAAGATGTGCATATAAGTAGTTTGCTTTTGAATGCAAATGCACATGGCAGGTTTTACTTTGTGGAGATCCTCATCAACACATGAAGACAATTCATCATGCATACATAAGAATAATGAAGATAATGACATGCACAATGAGAAATGGGCATCTGCATATGACTTCATGCGGAATTTATCATCGCATCACAAAGTAGCAGCCAAAGTGGCAAACGAACATCAAGTTTAAGTGTTACAACTCAAAAGCCAAATAGTTTCAAGAACGAGAGCTGTAGGAACTAAGCAAAAATTAAGCAACCGACCCATATGGACCCGCTTGAAGACTATCAACTCATGTGCTTCTCCCCTTTTTGTCAGTAAGGACCAAAAAGGTTTGAAGACATAGAGTGTCTACTCGTTCCCTGGTATTGAAGATGTTGGAGCAGCGGGGTCGACGATGGTGTTGGGCGGTGCAGACAGGCCTGGTGCAGAATCGTGATGCAGTGAAGCCATTGCTGGTGAAGTGGCGTCATCCTCTTCATCTATGACTCGAGCAACCACAGTGGGAGCCGAAGATGAATGGTTTGAATCTTCAATAGAGGGAGTTGGACGCCAACTTGCACGTTGTGGAGGCCTGGAGTCAAACTTGAATCGTTCTGTGAAGCCATCTTCATGAAGATCGTCTTCAGAACAGAGCATTGTGTGTCTCTTCCAGGACCGTCGACAGGCTTCATGCGCAATGAATGAATTCTTGGTTGGAAGGTTACGAATGCGATTAACATCAACAAGAAGACTCTGCATCTGGTGCTTCAGCCAGTCGTGATGCATGTCCTGCTTCTGGTGAAGTGATACAAGAAGCTCTCTGTCATTTAGGCCTTTGAGCTACAGTGCTGGCTGTCGCATCAGTGTTTGCATGATGTGGCAGACGTAGTTGGCCAGCAAGAGGACCAGCAGGAGTAGGAGGATTAGGCACATGAACTCCTTCAATTGGCTGTGTGAAGCTTTGAAATGCGGCATTGTCTTGATGAACTGGCTCCTTAGCAGGCTCAGGGTATATGGCTTCACGTGACATATGGACTTTAGGCAAGAATACAACATGATTGCGCGCTGAAGGTTGTTAGTCAATTGTAGAGTGAATCTTGATCAGCCGCATAACCCATGGAGCATAAAACTTGAGGCCAATAAGATCAATGCCTGAGGCTGCCAACTGTCTGATGAAGAAATCTGAGTGTTGAACCTGATGCCATTGATGATGTAGAAGACCAATGTCTTCATAGCGCCTTCAAGCTTCGTGTCAGGAGAATATCCTTTGATAGGCCACAGAGTATGCCTCAGAATGTGATAGATGGTGTGGAGCAGGTTGATACGTCTCCAACGTATCTATAATTTTTGATTGCTCCATGCTACTTTATCTACTGTTTTGGACTATATTGGGCTTTATTTTCCACTTTTATATTATTTTTGGGACTAACCTATTAACCGGAGGCCCAACCCAGAATTGCTGGTTTTTTTTGCCTATTTCAGTGTTTCGAAGAAACGGAATATCAAACGGAGTCCAAACGGAATGAAACCTTCGGAAACGTGATTTTCTCACCAAACGTGATCCAGGAGACTTGGACCCTACACCAAGGAACAACAGAGGCGGTCACGAGGGGGGGGCGCGCTTCTACCGTGGGCCCCTGTTGCTCCACCAACGCATATTCTTCCTCCTATATATACCTCACGCACCCCAAACCATCAGAACAGGAGCCAAAATCCTAATTCCACCGCCGCAACTTCCTATATCCACGAGATCCCATCTTGGGGCCTGTTCCTGAGCTCCGCCAGAGGGGGCATCCACCATGGAGGCCTTCTACATCATCACCATAGCCTCTCCGATGAAGTGTGAGTAGTTTACTTCAGACCTTCGGGTCCATAGCTAGTAGCTAGATGGCTTCTTCTCTCTTTTTGGATCTCAATACAATGTTCTCCCCCTCTCTCGTGGAGATCTATTCGATGTAATCTTCTTTTTGCGGTGTGTTTGTTGAGACCGATGAATTGTGGGTTTATGATCCAGCTTATCTATGAATAATATTTGAATCTTCTCTGAATTCTTTTATGTATGATTGGTTATATTTGCAAGTCTCTTCGAATTATCCGTTTGGTTTGGCCAACTAGATTGGTAGTTCTTGCAATGGGAGAAGTGCATAGCTTTGGGTTCAATCTTGCGGTGTCCTTATCCAGTGACAGAAAGGGTTGTAAGGCACGTATTGTATTGTTGCCATCGAGGATAACAAGATGGGGTATTTATCATATTGCATGAATTTATTCCTCTACATCATGTCATCTTGCTTAAGGCATTACTCTGTTTTTAACTTAATACTATAGATGCATGATGGATAGCGGTCGATGAGTGGAGTAATAGTAGTAGATGCAGAATCGTTTCGGTCTACTGGTCACGGACGTGATGCCTATATACATGATCATACCTAGATATACTCATAACTATGCTCAATTCTGTCAATTGCTCAACAGTAATTTGTTCACCCACCATAGAATACTTATGCTCTTGAGAGAAGCCACTATTGAAACCTATGGCCCCCGGGTCTATTCTCATCATATCAATCTCCATCACTTTAATACTTGCTTTGTTTTTACTTTGCCTTTTACTTTATGCTTTGCATCTATATACCAAAAATATCAAAAATATTATCTATCATCTCTATCAGATCTCACTCTCGTAAGTGAGGGTGAAGGGATTGGCAACCCCTAATCGCGTTGGTTGCGAGTAGCTATCGTTTTGTGCAGGTATGAGGGACTTGCGCGTGGCCTCCTACTGGATTGATACCTTGGTTCTCAAAAACTGAGGGAAATACTTACACTACTCTGCTGCATCATCCTCTCCTCTTCGGGGAAAACCAATGCAAGCTCAAGACGTAGCAAGAAGGATTTCTGGCGCCGTTGCCGGGGAGTCTATGCAAAAGTCAACATACCAAGTACCCATCACAATCCCTATCTCTCGCATTACATTATTTTCCATTTGCCTCTCGTTTTCCTCTCCCCCACTTCACCCTTGCCATTTTATTCGCCCTCTCCTTCCCAATCTCCTCCTCTCTTTTTTCCCGTTGCCTTTTTCCTCGTCCGCTTGTTTGCTCGTGTGTTGGATTGCTTGTTTGTCGCGATGGCTCAAGATGCTACTAAATTGTGTGACTTCACCAATACCAATAATAATGATTTCCTTAGCACTCCGATTGATCCTCTTGCCAATACTGAATCTTGTGAAATCAATACTGCTTTGTTGAATCTTGTTATTGAAGATCAATTCGCGGGCCTTCCTAGTGAAGATGCCGCTACTCATCTGAATAGCATCGTTGATTTATGTGATATGCAAAAGAAAAAAGACGTCGATAATGATGTCGTTAAATTGAAGCTATTTCCTTTTTCGCTTAGAGATCGTGCTAAAGCATGGTTTTCATCTTTGCCTAAAAATAGTATTGATTCTTGGAACAAGTGCAAAGATGCTTTTATCTCTAAGTATTTTCCTCCCGCTAAGATTATTTCTCTTAGGAACGATATTATGAATTTTAAGCAACTTGATCATGAACATGTTGCACAAGCTTGGGAGAGAATGAAATTAATGATACGTAATTGTCCTACTCATGGTTTGAACTTGTGGATGATTATACAAAAAATTTATGCCGGATTAATTTTTCTTCTAGAAATCTTTTAGATTCAGCCGCGGGAGGCACTTTTATGGAAATCACTTTAGGAGATGCTACTAAACTCCTAGATAATATTATGGTTAATTATTCTCAATGGCATACCGAAAGATCTACTAATAAAAAAGTGCATGCGATAGAAGAAATTAATGTTTTGAGTGGAAAGATGGATGAACTTATGAAATTATTTGCTACTAAGAGTGTTTCCTCTGATCCTAATGATATGCCTTTGTCTACCTTGATTGAATAATAATGAATCTATGGATGTGAATTTTGTTGGTAGGAATAATTTTGGTAACAACGCGTATAGAGGGAATTTTAATCCTAGGCCTTATCCTAGTAATCCTTCTAATAATTATGGAAATTCCTACAACAACTCTTATGGAAATTTTAATAATACGCCCTCTGAATTTGAGAGCTATGTTAAAGAGTTTATGAATTCACAAAAGAATTTTAATGCTTTGCTTGAAGAGAAATTGCTTAAAGTTGATGATTTGGCTAGGAACGTTGATAGAATTTGTCGGTGTACTAGAGTAGGGGTACCCTAGTATCCCGAACTCGTGCCTGAGCGATTGCAAAGACACCATGGCAGGGCTGCCTAGTGACCGCCAAGGTCCTCCGTGGTTCCTTTGGAGCCATTCAAGAACAAAGTATTTAAGCCAAGAAGACAAGGCCCGGCAAGAGGAGCTTGCCGGAAGGCCACTCAAGGCACGCAGAAGACAAGACCCGGCAAGAGGAGCTTGCGGGAAGGCTAGAGTGAGCGACAAGCTCCGTAGCGACAAGGATTCAGCAGCGGCAAGGCGCTTGTCGCGCAGCAACTCTCTTCATCTCCGCTCCAGCTCATCCACCAGCGTGTCGCCATGGGGCCATTCCAGCGTGCGTGTCAAGAGGCTGTGCAGCCAGCGGAGAGCAGCGGTAAGCGGCAATGGCAGGGGTGCCATCGTGGCGGCGGTGGCGCCCGACGGTCCCTTTCTCGCCTTTGTTTAAGCGACATGGACGGGCATTTATTGTTCTTGTCCCTTGCCGTCAGAGTTAGGTAGAATACACTGTACAAAGTAGCTGTACCAACCGCAACTCATTTTTCCCATTTTGCCCTCGTTCACGTTGCCACCTGTGGTGACCCCTTGAGCCTATAAAAGGAGGCCCATGCATAGCGTGGGGGTTTGGCTGGTTCGACTCATTCGAGACTAGAGACACTCAAGCTAGGTTTGTAGCTCTCTGTGCTCCCTAGCAAGAACACAATATAATCAGACAAGCAGCAGTAGGAGTATTATCTCTCCGGAGAGCTCCGAAGCTGGGTAAACTGCTCGTGTGCATTGCCTCGATCTGCTCTTCGTGCAATCTCCGCCCCCCACCGAACCAAAAGGGACTCGGTCCGCCGGTCCCATAGGTGTTCGTGGGTCACGATTAGCTTCCCCGACATGTAGAAGCCTACATGGATGAAACAGTGGTCAAAAGCAAGGACAGGGCAACTCTGGTTCAAGATTTAGATGAGACCTTTGCAAATCTGCGCAAGATCAACCTCAAACTTAACCCCGAGAAGTGCGTGTTTGGAGTCCTTCCGCAAGCTTCTCGGGTTCTTCATGTCTCAGCGGGAATTGAAGCCAATCCCGACAAGATCAAGGCCATTGAGCAGATTGAAGCACCAAAGCGCGTCAAGGGCGTCACGAAGACTTGCGGTTGTGTGGCTGCTCTCGGCAGGTTTATCTCTAGGTGCGCTAAGCGCATACCTGCCGCTTTTTCAAGATTTTGAAAAAGGCAGGTCCGATGAAATGGACTCCCGAAGCGGAGGCTGCGCTGCAGGACTTAAAGAGGTACCTGTCCTCCACTCCAATACTTGTCGCACCTAGGCCACAAGAGAAGTTGCTGCTATACATAGCAGCAACCAATCAAGTGGTTAGTGCTGCGTTAGTAGCGGAGAGGGAGACAGATGAGGAGCCGGCAACCGAGGCAGATGCATCCAGCGACAAGCAGGGGGCTTCACCGACAAGCTCTGGTCCCGACAAGGACGGATCTGCTAGACGAGCGAGAAGATGCAGAAAAGGATGGTGCAGCGCCCAGTTTACTTTGTCGGTTCCCTTCTGCAGGGGCTAGGTCAAGGTACTCTGGTGTTCAGAAACTGCTTTTCGGCCTCCTCATGGCCTCGAAAGCTGCGCCATTACTTCAAGCACATGAGATCACAGTTGTCACTCGCTTTCCGCTGAAGAGGATCTTGCAAAATCCGGAAGCAACAGCAGGATTGTCGAGTGGGCCTTTGGAACTGTCAAGCTTTGGCCTCAAGTTTGAAAGTACTTCAACTATCCGCAGCGAGCATTGGCAGAGTTTATAGCAGAATGGACGCCGACGCAAGATGAAGAAATTCCAGAGACGAGTATCCCCGTCAAGGAAGCAAGTAAAGAGTGGCTGATGTACTTTGATGGTGCCTTCTCGCTGCAAGGCGCCGGTGCGGCGTCTTGCTTATCGCACCACGGAGAACACCTCAAGTACATAGTCCAAATGCACTTTCCCAAGGAGCAAGCAACAAACAATACAGCAGAGTATGAAGGTTTGCTTGCCGGACTCAGGATAGCAGTGGACCTTGGGATCAGGAAGCTCATTGTCAGGGGTGACTCGCAGCTTGTCGTCCGCCAAGTGAACAAAGATTATCAGAGTCCATTGATGGAAGCCTACGTAGATGAAGTGAGAAAGCTAGAAGAGCACTTTGACGGCCTACAAATGGAACATGTTCCAAGAGCTCAGAATGATATTGCTGATGGCCTGTCAAAGTGCGCCGCACTCAAGTTACCTGTGGAACCAAGAATTTTTGTGCTCAAGCTGACTCAACCAACTGTAACGCCATCAACTGGACAGAACAAGAAGAGGAAGTTGATTTCTGGCGACTATTTTCCGGCAGAGCTACCCGAAGCCGCCGCCGCAGAAGGTCCCCAAGATCAACACCAAGAGTCTTGAGGAGCGATGCTGCTCCGACAAGCCCGAGGTTTGTTCGTTGAAGCGAGACACTCCGGCAAGTTTTGCTCGGCAAGCTTGCCGGGAACATCGAGCTCGCTGAGCCGCGAGTTCTTGCCGAGAAGCGAATGTTCCCCGCAGCAGCAGATGTCCCTTTAGTCCTTGTTGTCGAGCCGCAAGCTCCAGCATGGGCACAACAGATTGACCATTTCCTTCAGACAGGAGAACTTCCCGAAGAGCAAGAAGAAGCGGAGAGAGTAGCCCGGCGATCAAGTATGTACCAGTTTGTCGACAAAGACGATGTACGTAAGAAGACTCAGCGGTGTGAAATTGAAGTGTATTCACTGGGAAGATGGACAGAAGCTGTTGGCAGAGATACATGGAGGCATATGTGGTCACCACATTGGCGCAAGAGCACTTGTCGGCAAAGTTTTCCGGCAAGGTTTCTTCTGGCCGACAGCCCTCCAGGATGCAACTGCACAAGTAACCAAGTGTGAAGCGTGCCAGTTCCATTCCAGCAGATACACCAGCCAGCTCAAGCTCTCCGGACGATCCCTTTATCCTGGCCATTTTGGTGCAGGGCTCGACATCCTCGGCCCCTTTCCCGAAGCTGTCGGGGCTTTGAGTACTTATGCGTCGCAATCGACAAGTTCACAAAGTGGCGGAAGTGGAAGCGATGAGGAAGGTGACAGCACGATCGGCGATCAAGTTCTTGAGTCAATTGTTTGCCGCTTTGGGATTCCTAACAGGATCATCACCGACAACAAAGACACAATTCACGAGTCGCACCTTCATGCGATCGTCCAAGATCTTGGCGCCAAGGTCTGCTTTGCTACATTGCTCATCCTAGAAGCAGCGGTCAGCGAGAGGGCAACGCTGAAGTGCTGCGAGGACTCAAGACCAGAACTTTCGACGGGCTGCACAAGTGCGGAAGAAACTGGATTGAGGAGCTGCGGTGGTTCTTTGGTCGATCGGGACGACGCCAAATCGAGCCAATCGGCCGACACCTTCGCTCTAGTCTATGGAGCAGAGGCAGTTCTCCCCACGGAACTCGTATACAGGTCACCTCGAGTACTCGCTTATGATGAGCTTGAGCGTCTTGATGATGCACTGCTCCTTGAGGAGGACCGTCTTCACGCCGCTGTACGAGCTGCTCGTTACCAGCAAGCTTTGCGCCGCTACCATAGCCGCAAAGTTAGTGCCAGAAGTTTCGAGGAAGGCGACCTTGTTCTTCGGCGAGTTCAGTCCGCCAAGAATTTCAACAAGTTGACGCCGAAGTGGGAATGCCCTTATTGGGTGAAACGAGTCACTAGGCCTGGCGCTGTCCGCCTTGAGACCGAAGATGGCATTCCGGTGAGCAACTCCTGGAACATTGAGCATCTTCGTAAGTTTTACCCATAGGGCGCGGTTGCCGGAACCTGTCCGGCAACCACCTTTTGTACAAGTCTTGCCGATGTTGCATGTAATCCTTTGTGCAAAGCCGGGCGCAGACCCCGTGCATCAGGAAAGCTCATGTGTTGCGTACAACTTGTCAATTTCATGCTTTCATAATCAATTTGCATGTATTATCTGACATTTTGTGCAGCATCCACACCCGGTAAGCAATAACGAGCCACAAGGCTCCATAACTTTATTTTCTTCTTTCTTCTCAAAGAAAGGAAGGTTCCTCGCGCACAAGTTAACCAGGGGAAGGAGAAGATAGTGGTGTGGGCATGGCGTCGCTCGAGGAAGTTTCAGCACATAGCGTCGCTCGAGGAAGTTTCGCCTTCTTGGGAAGCAAGCGACAGAAAAGCTAAGTTGCCAAAGTTTGAGCAATCAGTTTTTAAATTATTTTAAGTTATCTTCCTCGAACGATAGTACTTTGTATGGAAAACCTGTGCGCGGAGGAACCAACTCGTAGCTAGTTTGCGCCCTTACTTTGTTTCGAGTCCGCTCAACAACTTAAGTGAGCTGCAACTAGTTGCGACAAGGTTGCTTGTCGGAGGCGGCACCGCTTGACGAAGGCTCTTGACGTTCCGCACTCAGCGCTCGTGGCAAAGGTGCCCGCGCCGACAAGTTCCCTAGAAGCGTAGGGCACAAACATACAAAGGAAGGAATCAAGTAAAGGAAATAACGTTGCAATCATTACCTAAGATAGAGTATATTACAAAATAACTTGTCGCAGATCTAATAAATTGTTCTCCTAAACATGATCAGCAGCGACAAGGGAAAGATAAAACGGGCGGCCTAGTCTACGCGGTCGCCATCGACCCTCTTGACCCCGCTCACCCTGCCCACAATGGGTGAGACAAGGGCCTTGAGCGCTTCAACGTCAGCAGTCGGCGGCAAGGACTTGAGGGCGTTAAGCGAAGCTAACGCCCGGATTGCGGAAGGCCACCTTCATCGGCACCTTACGAAGAGCCCTGCGACAGATTTGGCGCGACTCGTCGGCCAACTGCTGGGATCTCTTCCGGAGCGGCTGGAGAGCCGCCACCACGCCCTTGAAGAACAGGCTGAGCTTGGCGCTGGGTTGGAGATGCTCGTCGGTGGAGTACCGAGATCCACCATCCCAGCTCCATCGGCTCCTTGTCGATGGCGGCGGCTGTATTTACAAGACCCTCGGTCCAGTGCATCACGTTCTCTTTGAAGGTGTTATGGGCGGTCGTGGCATTCACCAGCAGCTCCTCGTTGGCCTTGATCTTCTCCAACAGACCCGCTTCCCGCTCCTTGGCGCCGTCCAGCGTCTCCATCAAGGTGGTCAGCTTCAGCTCAAGATTTGCCTTGGAGTCCTTGGCGGCATCGAGCTCTTTGATCCTCTCAGCGAGACGGCCCTGCAACTTGCCAAGAGTGTAGGCGTCCTTCTCGCGCTCGTGCTTCAGCGCGGTGAGCTCTTCGCCGCTCTTCTGCAGACTGGCCTCCAGCTGCGTCACTTTTGTTTCCAACTCCTTCTTGGTGGCCTCGGCAGCTGCGGCAGCGTCCTTTGCTTCCTTGAGGGCTCGCCAAGTGATTGCTTTCATGTGTAAGCTCTTCCTCATAGCTGTCAAGGTTGATCTTCCGCTTCACGCCTTCGCCTTCTTCGCAGATAGCTTCTCCCGGCAAGCCGTTGCTGCTCCTCGACCTCAGCCTTCTCAAGGATGAAGGCTGTGCGCTCTTCAATGAAGTCGCCCGCTCTTACGCCACGTCCGGAGGGCTTCTTGGTTGGCGCCGGAGCTCTTTCAAGCGCTTCTCCATGTCTGCTCCCACCCTCGCGACAAGTGCTTCCGGGACTCGGCTTGGCTTGTCGGGCGCGGTAGAGCGACATCGGCTTCTTCGGCTGCTGCTCCTCCTCGACTTCGCCGCTGCTTTGCTGCTTGGCGCGTCAACCAGCGACAGCCCAGCGGAGGCGAGCAGCTCTTCGTCAAAGGTCTCCCCTTCGACCGGCGCCACAGGCTCGATGCCGGGGAGCTTGATGAAACGCCGTCGCCGGCCTTGAGATAGGCGTCGGGTGGGGCTCTTGAACTGACGCTGCATCGGTGGCGGGAGGATCAGCGGTCGGTGTAGCGCCTGGCGCTCCTGCGGCCTCAGGGTCGTCAGTACGATCGCCAGACCCCTCGCCAGCCTTTGCGGCGGCAGCCTTGGCGGCCTCTTCGCCGGCGGACCCATCGGCGCCGACCTCTTCCTCCATAAGCGGCGGCGTCGTCGATGTCGCGCAGCGCGTCCTCCTCGCCGGCGACCTCAGTCTCCATCGGCTCTCTGGCAGATGGATCTGACGATCATAAAAAGAAAGAACAATCAAGCAAATGTTCGAAAAGAAGAACAGAAGAAAGAAGAACCCAAGGGAAATTTTCAAGCAAGAAGATTACCTGCAATGGGGTCTGCAGCCATGGTCTCGACCACCGGAGGGTCACTGGTGATGTCCCTTGGCGGAGCAGCATCCCTTGTCGGAGAAGCATCCCTTGCCGGAGAGCGCTCCCTTGCCGGAGAATTCTCCCTTGGCGGCGTAGTTGAAGCGAGCGGAATTTGAGGCGACTTCGGGCCCTCTCAAGAGGCTGCTCTGCTCCTGCACAAATCAACAAGTCAGATATCGAAGAAGAAGGAGCACCCATGCACACCTAACCGTAAGAAATAAACCAAATACTTTACGCTGGGGCTGTCTTTGGGGCTGCTCTGAGAAGGTTGCAGATCCGGCAAGGGGCCTCGAGGCGCGCCTCCTGTAGCCACGGGGATCGTCTTGATGACAACCACCGAGGTCTTGGCTCTCTTCGACGCTCTCGAGCCAGCGTCTGAAAGAGGAAAGAGTTCAGAATAAAGCAAATCGGATCTGAGACAAAGCATCAAATTGAAGAATTACAAATGTAATGACAAGATCTTACTCTTCTTCTTCCTCGAGCTGGAGCGGAGAAGTCAATTCAGTCCGCCTCCGGTGCGACGATTTGGAAGAGTAGGCTCCTCGGACGCTTGGCGGGTGCAGGGGCCGTGGTCCCGGAAGGCCCGCTCCCGTTGCTGTGGCGACGTGAGGCGCTCCCGCGGCAACAGTGCTCGCTGCGGTGGAGCGCGTCGCGCGGCGCGACGGCTGTTGGCCCATCTGTCGCCCCGCCACTTCCCCGGTCTTGCGGAGGCGCCTTCTTGGTGGAGTTGTGGGCTCCTCCCGCGGCAAGCTACCTGAAGGTGGGGGGGAGGCGCCCCCGGCAGGCTCGTTTGGCTCAGCTTCAGGCTCGGCCTGCTCCTCCGCTCCGGCAAGCTCCTCTCGATCGGCAAGGCTTGCCGCCTCTGCTGCCTCCGCCTCCTCCACGGTGAACCCGAATTCACCAGCGGCAGCAGCTTCTGCCGCCTCCTCCAGCCTGGTGGCGATGCGATGCAGCTCAGCATCGGTGGTGTCGCGGGTGAGCCACTTCTGCTCGTCGGGGTGGATCGGCACTTCTTCCAGGCTGTCGAAGAACTGCTGCACGAGCGTCATCGGCGGGCTCTTGCCAAGTTGGAGCGATCCATGGGAATCACTGGCGGCATCATTACGCGGATGCGTCGGCGAAGAGTTGTTGCACAAAGGCGACCCCCTTGGCAACATGAACCACTCGGGGTGATCTGGTCGTGCTTGAACAGCTCCAAGAGACATCGCATCCAGCTCCAAGGCGGTGAAATTCCAGTTGAGGCCAGGCGCAGCCTCATGATGTCCGCCGCATTTTGGAACTCCCAAGCAGGCCTCCTCCTCTCCTGCAAGGGAGCGATGCGGCGGCGAAGGAAATCTGCGCCAACGGCGCCTACGGTAAGTCTGGCATGCCTGAGGCGCAAGATCCGGGTCACAGCAATCTTCAACCTAGCGTCCTCCGGCGCCAAGTTGCTCCAATCGTTGCCGTGCACTATGGGAGTTTGGCGCTGGGCAGTGAAGGGCTGCGGGTTCTCCTCGATGATCCAACACCAATCGGCTCTCCACTCCTCCCACTTGCTGCGGAGCTCTTCTTCCAGATATGCTTCTTTCTTGCCGATCCTGGAGATCCAAGCAATCCCTCCGGCAAGTGGCTCTCCTCTCTCAACGCGGGGCATGAAGAAGTGGCGGAAGAGGGCTACGTTTGGGTGGACTCCGACAAAGTTTTCGCAAGGTGTGCGAAAACCGCCATGGTCGAGACAGCATTGGGGTGAAATCAAGGAGGCGAAGCCGTAGGTGTTCATGATGTCGCAAAAGAATTCAGAAAAGGCGGGCAGAGCCCGCACAATAGAAGAGCGCGAAGAAGGGTACCGCGAAACCAACTCGATGTGGCGGCAGAGATTACCCTCGGCGCGGATCTTCGCGTCTCCGTCGACCGAAGAGGTAGTAGCCCTCCTCGGCTCCGCTGCGTCGAGCTGGGGTGAAAGGTGGCCGCTCCTTCGCGGCGCCCGCGAGCAGCTGCGCCTCGGCCGACTTCCGCCCTTCCCTTGTCGGCTTTGGAGCCATGGTGGAGGTGGTGGAGGAAGCGGCGGCGTTGATGGCGTTGGTGGCGATGGGGGCGGGCGTCACTCTCTTGAACTCGAGGAGGAGGGGGGCGGCGGTGGTTTTGAGATGTGACAGCAATGGCGAGGTGGGCGACCTGCCCTGTTTCCCCTGTTTATAAGGAGGAGAGGGGTGGGCGCCCGCTTTTCCAATTAAAAGCCCCCACGATCTCTCCCATGGCGCCCACGATCGGTGCGTGCTGTTAAGTGGGGGCGTGGTGGGTCCGGGCGAAATGTGGCGTGATCTGGGCAGCGTGCCCGTGCCTTGCTTTTGGGCTGGCCCAACAGCGCTCGGCATCGTGTGTGGCCCGAGCCGGGGCTCTGTCGGTGTACTAGAGTAGGGTACCCTAGTATCCCGAACTTCGTGCCGCGGCGATTTGACACCAGCAGGGCTGCCTAGTGACCGCCAAGGTCCTCCGTGGTTCCTTTGGAGCCATTCAAGAACAAAGTATTTAAGCCAAGAAGACAAGGCCCGGCAAGAGGAGCTTGCGGGAAATACTCAAGGCGCATAAAGACAAGACCCGGCAAGAGGAGCTTGCCGGAAGGCTAGGTGGCGACAAGCTCCCGAGCGCGACAAGGATTCAGCAGCGGCAAAGGCGCTTGTCGCGGCAGCAACTCTCTTCATCTCCGCTCGGCTCATCCACCAGCGTGTCGCCATGGGGCCATTCAGCGTGCGTGTCAAGAGGTTGTGCAGCCAGCGGAGAGCAGCGATAGCGGCGCCGACAGGGTGCCATCGTGGCGGCGGTGGCGCCCTGACGATCCCTTTCTGCCTTGTTTAAGCGACATGGGCGGGCATTTATTGTTCTTGTCCCTTGCCGTCGAGTTAGGTAGAATACACTGTACAAAGTAGCTGTACCAACCGCAACTCATTTTTCCCATTTGCCCTCGTTCACGTTGCCACTGTGGTGACCCCTTGAGCCTATAAAAGGAGGCCCATGCAGCGAGGGGGTTCGCTGGTTTGACTCATTCGAGACTAGAGACACTCAAGCTAGGTTTTGTAGCTCTCTGTGCTCCCTAGCAAGAACACAATATAATCGGACAAGCAGCGGTAGGAGTATTATCTCTCCGGAGAGCTCCGAAGCTGGGTAAACTGCTCGTGTGCATTGCCTCGATCTGCTCTTCGTGCAATCTCCGCCCCCCACCGAACCAAAAGGGACTCGGTCCGCCGGTCCCATAGGTGTTCGTGGGTCACGATCAGCTTCCCCGACATCTTTGCAAATCACATCCAGCCGTGGAGTCAACAATCTGGTCGATGCGCGGCAAGGGAAATGGGTCTTTGGGACAAGCTTTATTAACATCTGTGAAGTCAATACAAAGTCTCCATTTCCCATTTGCCTTGCGTACAACTACCGGATTGGCCAACCACGTGGGATGGAGCACTCCTCTGACAAGGCCTGCTGCTTCCAACTTCTTGATTTCTTCTGCAATGAACTCTTGGTGCTCCACTGCCTACTTCCTGACTTTTTGCTTGACGGGCCGCGCATGAGGACAGACAGCTAGGTGGTGCTCAATTACTTTCACTGGGAACACGGGGATGTCGGCGGTTGCCATGCAAACACATCGACATTCGCCCGAGGAAAGCAACAGCGCGCCTTCCTATTTAAAGGCGAGAGTAGCGCGATGGTGAAGGTACCACCGTGTCGTCCTCCTTGGTGGGCACCTTCTTGGTCTTGGTGGAGCTGCCATCGTCTTCTTGCACTTGCGGTGGAGCTCGATGGTGCGTCCTCGGCGATGGCGCAGCACTCCGAAGAGGTGCGCTTGCGGAGTGGGCATCGAGCTCTTGCGGACAAAGTGGTCTTCTTGTTCTGTCCGATTGATGGCGTTACAGTTGGTTGAGTCAGCTTGAGCACAAAAATTCCTGGTTCCACAGTAACTTGAGTCGCGGCGCACTTTGACGAGCCATCGGCAATATCATTACGAGCTCTTGGAACATGTTCCATTTGTAGGCCGTCAAAGTGCTCTTCTAGCTTTCTCACTACATCTACGTAGGCTTCCATCAACGGACTCTGATAATCTTTGTTCACTTGGCGGACGACAAGCTGCGAGTCACCCCTGACAATGAGCTTCCTGATCCCAAGGTCCACTGCTATCCTGAGTCCGGCAAGCAAACCTTCATACTCTGCTGTATTGTTTGTTGCTTGCTCCTTGGGAAAGTGCATTTGGACTATGTACTTGAGGTGTTCTCCGGTGGGTGCGATAAGTAGCAGGCCGGCACCGGCGCCTTGCAGCGAGAAGGCACCATCAAAGTACATCAGCAACTCTTTACTTGCTTCCTTGACGGGGATACTCGTCTCTGGAATTTATTCATCTTGCATCGGCGTCCATTCTGCTATAAACTCTGCCAATGCTCTGCTCTGGATAGTTGAAGTACTTTCAAACTTGAGGCTAAAGCTTGCAGTTCCAAAGTGCCCACTCGACAATCCTGCTGTTGCTTCCGGATTTTGCATTATCCTCTTCATTGAAAGCGAGTGACAACTGTGATCTCATGTGCTTGGAAGTAATGGCGCAGCTTTCTCGAGGCCATGAGGAGGCGAAAAGCAGTTTCGAACACGAGTACCTTGACCTAGCCCCTGCAGAAGGGAACCGACAAAGTAAACTGGCGCTGCACCATCCTTTTACGCATCTTCTCGCTTTCGTTATGCAGATCCGTCCTTGTCGGGACGAGCTTGTCGGTGAAGCCCACAGCTTGTCGCTGGATGCATCTGCCTCGGTTGCCGGGCTCATCTGTCTCCCTCTCCGCTACTAACGCAGCACTAACCACTTGATTGGTTGCCGCTATGTATAGCAGCAACTTCTCTTGTGGCCTAGGTGCGACAAGTATTGAGTGGAGGACAGGTACCTCTTTAAGTTCTGCAGCGCAGCCTCCGCTTCGAGTCCATTTCATCGGACCTGCCTTTTTCAAAATCTTGAAAAAGCGGCGGGCGCTCAGCAGACCTAGAGATAAACTCTGCCGAGAGCAGCCACATAACCGCAAGTCTTCGTACGTCCTTGGCGCTTTGGTGCTTCAATCTGCTCAATGGCCTTGATCTTGTCGGGATTGGCTTCAATTCCCCGCTGAGACACGAAGAACCGAGAAGCTTGCGGAAGGGACTCCAAACACGCACTTCTCGGGGTTAAGCTTGAGGTTGATCTTTGCAGATTTGCAAAGGTCTCATCTAAATCTTGAACCGAGTTGCCTTTGTCCTTGCTTTTGACCACTATGTCATCCATGTAGGCTTCTACATTTACGTGCATTTGGGGCTCAAAAGCGTCATGGACTACTATTGCAAGCGTTGAACCAGCATTCTTTAGCCCAAAAGGCATCCGTATAAACGATAAGTGCCACATGGGGTGATGAATGCGGTTTCTCTTCATCCTCTTACGCCATGAAGATCGATGATATCCTGAGTATGCATCAAGAAATGAAAGTAGATCACATCCAACCGTGGAGTCAACAATCTGGTCGATGCGTGGCAAGGAAATGGGTCTTTGGGACAAGCTTTATTAACATCTGTGAAGTCAATACAAAGTCTCCATTTCCCATTTGCCTTGCGAACAACTACAGGATTGGCCAACCACGTGGGATGGAGCACTCCTCGACAAGGCCTGCTGCTTCCAACTTCTTGATCTCTTACGCAATGAACTCTGGCGCTCCTTTGCCGCTTCGACTTTACGCTTGACGGGCCGCGATGAGGACAGACAGCTAAGTGGTGCTCAATTACTTTCACAGGAACACCGGGATGTCGGGGCGGTTGCCATGTAAACACATCGACATTCGCCCGCGGGAAAGCAACGAGCGCACCTTCCTATTTAGGGTCGAGAGTGGCGATGGTGAAGGTACCACCGGTGCCGTCCTCCTTGGCGGGCACCTTCTTGGTCTTGGTGGAGCTGCCATCGTCTTCTTGCACTTGCGGTGGAGCTCGATGGTGCGTCCTCGGCGGTAGCGCAGCACTCAGAAGAGGTGCGCTTGCGGAGTGGGCATCGAGCTCTTGCGGACAAAGTGGTCTTCTTCTTCCCCGGAGCTTGAGCGGCAAGTGATTCGCTATCTGTTGCAGCTGCTGCCTCCGGTAAATCTTGTCGGCGCAGATAAGAGCGTCTTTCTTGTCGCCATGAACAGAAATGACACTTATCGGGCTGGCATCTTGAGCAAGTTGTATGCATAATGAGAGGCTGCCGTGAACTTGGCGAGTCTTTGGGCGCCAAGTATCCCATTATAAGGCAATGGAAAATCAGCAACGTCGAACATGACTCTCTCGATCCACGAAGTTAAGCTCGCTGCCAAATGTTACCGCAGCATGATCTTCCCTTCGCTTGCTCCTTCTGGATTGATTCCTTGGAATGTGCCGGTCTCTTGAGCTCATTGTCGAGGATTTGAAGCTTACGGAGCACCGCAGAGGAGATCAGGTTTGCCGCCCCGCCGTCAACCAGCATCTTGGTGACCTTGAGGTTGCGGATAGTTGGTGAGACCAACATCGGCAAGCACCCAACCGCAGATTATGCGATCGGGTGGTCCTCAATATCAAAGATGATAGGCGTCTTGGACCACTTCAGAGGCTGCGTGACTCTACGGATGGTTCTGCTGCATTAACCTCCGCATCCATTGCTTGAGTTGGCGGTGTGAGGTATGCGAGAAGCACCGCCGTCAACGAGAGGACCTCTGCCGCTTCTGAAACTCCTGCTCATCAGCCTCATCGTCTTCCATATCTTCATCGTCATCGTCGTCTTCATCCTTGTCGCGGCGGCGGGAGGTCATCTCCTTGCCGCTGCTAGGCCTTGCCGCGGCGTCCTCCCCGGCCGGGTCGCTTCTTACTAACTCCCAGAGCACCCTCCTGGGCCTTCTCCTTGTCGCGCCGCTCGTACTCAGCTTTCTGTTGTTCAACAAGCTGCTCGACCTTCTTGCAGCTTTGGAGGTCGTGGCCCTTGGTGCGGTGAATCTTGCAGTACTATTTGTTGGAGCTGTCCTGCTTGTCGGCGGCCGCCACAGCTTGGCGGTCGGTGTCAGCGGCAACCTCCTTGCCGGAGCCACCAGCTTTGGCTTTCTTGGCGGCACCACCGTTGCCGGACTGCTCGACAACTAGTATTTCTTTGCCTTTCTTCTTTCTGTTGTTCTGCCGCCGACTCTTCCTTGCCGGGGCGGTCTCCTCACTATCTGATCCTGCTTCTGCATTCTCTCCTGGGAGTCTCCTCCCTTCCTCAGCATGTGCACACTTGTCGGCCAAGGCATACAACTCACTGACGTCCTTGACTTTGCACATCGCCATCTCTTCCCTCATCCTGCGGTTCCGCATGTTACGATGAAAGCGCGCTGATCACCGCTGGCGCAGGGTGGACATACGGGATGTTGTAGTGCACACGGCTGAATCTCTGGATAAACTTGCGCAGGACTCTCCTTCCTCGGGGCGGCGGTGAAGGTCACTCTCTTGGCCATGAGGTTTGTGGCCTTTGTGAAGGCGCCGACAAACCGATGGCATAAATCCCCCAAGAGGATATGGAACTGTCCGGTAAGTGCATGAGCCAAGATCTAACATTGGGCTTGAGCACCGCGGAAGTAGTTGGCGAGGATCTTGTCGTCTCGTCCCCCGCAGCTTGCACCGCGATGGTGTAGATCTTTGAGAACTCCGATGGATCGTCCTGCCATCATACTTCTCGCACATCGGCTTGAAATTTTTCTTGTCAGGCCTTTGGACTTGCCGCAGCTCACGAGTGAGCGCAGGGCAACCTATCGCGTCGGCAAGTCACTGGTTCCCCGGGCGCTTGCATGTCGACAGCGGGCCCAGCGCGCTGGTCGGATTGACACCGCGCTTCTCTTCGGCGCTCGATGCGAGTTCGAGCGTCTTCTTGTTGCCGTTCTTGAAGAACTTGGCGCTGATCACGGCGAGCTCGTGGATCCGAGGAAGCGGTGGAGTCGCTGTCGAGGTGGATTCGACGAGTCGGTGATCTTGGCCTCCGGGATGGAGAGTGCATGGTGGTTGCACCCCCATAGGTCTCGTCGCCACCGGCTCGTGCCTTGTCGTCTCGCCGCGGCAGCGATGTGCTTGGTTGCCGCGGGACGTCGCCGTTGGCAAAACCGATGAGACTTTGAATGGTGGCCCTCCATTCGTCGACCTTGTCACCGTTGGAGGATAATCCGAGGAGCGATTGAGCTCGCGCCAAAGCTTCCGCTTGAGTGGTGGGCGGCAATGGCGAGCAGTGCGAGGCGGGATATGCTCGGACTTCTAAATACATTAGAAGGAGCGTTATCCCGTCCAGCGACCGTGCCCTTCGCACCAGCTTTGTTGGCGCGCGAGCTGCTCTTGGCGTCTGGATCCACCAGCTCGATCTTGGCCCAACGAGCGTATGGCGCTGCGAGCACCATGACGCTGTCGGTCTCGCGCCTCCGAGATGGACGCTTGATGCGTATCCGGACGCCGAGGTCTGCACCGCCTTGTCCTTGGACTTGGCAGCGTCGTGGGCTCCCTCGGCGACGCCGTTCCTCGCCGGCGTCTTCCCCACCACTTGTCAGCTCGGTGGTGGTGGGTTTGACGCGGACGGCTCTGCTGCCACGAAGCCTTCTTCTTGGTGGCATGTTAACGAATGATGAAGGTGTTGCTTGTGTGAGCGCCGGATCAGGTTCACACAGCCTCGGCGCCCCTACTGGCGCGCCAAAGATGTCGGGAAGCGATCGTGACCCACGAACACCTATGGGACCGGCGGACCGAGTCCCTTTTGGTTCGTGTGGGGCGGAGATTGCACGAAGAGCAGATCGAGGCAATGCACACGAGCAGTTTACCCAGCTTCGAGCTCTCCGAGAGATAATACTCCTCTGCTGCTTGTGCGATTATATTGTGTTCTTGCTAGGGAGCGAGAGAGCTACAAAACCTAGCTTGAGTGTCTCTAGTCTCGAATGAGTCGAACCAGCGAACCCCTCCACGTTGCGCATGGGCCTCCTTCTATAGGCTCGAGGGGTCACCAGTGGCAGCGTGAACAAGGGCAAAATGGGAAAAATGAGTTGCGGTTGGTACAGCTACTTTGTGCAGTGTATTCTACCTAACTCGACGGCAAGGGACAAGAACAATAAATGCCCGTCCATGTCGCTTAAATAAAGGCGAGAAAGGACCGTCAGGCGCCACCGCCGCCACGATGGCACCTGTCGGCGCTATTACCGCTGCTCTCCGCTGGCTGCACAGACCTCTTGACACCTGCGCTGGAATGGCCCCATGGCGACACGTTGGTGGATGAGCTGGAGCGGAGATGAAGAGAGGTTTCCTGCCGCGACAAGCGCCTTGCCGCGGCTGAATCCTTGTCGCGCTCGGGAGGTTGTCGCTCACCAAGCCTTCCCGGCAAGCTCCTCTTGCCGGGGTCTTGTCTTCTGCGTGCCTTGAGTGGCCTTCCCGGCAAGCTCCTCTTGCCGGGGCCTTGTCTTCTTGGCTTAAATACTTTGTTCTTGAATGGCTCCAAAGGAACCACCGAGGACCTTGGCGGTCACTAGGCAGCCCTGCCGCGGGGTGCTGCAACTGCCCGTGCACGAGTTCGGGATACTAGGGTACCCCTACTCTAGTACACCGACAGAATTTCTCTTGAGATCGATTCTTTAAAGATTAGATCTATTCCTCCTAAGCATGATATCAATGAGTCTCTCAAAGCTATGAGAATTTCCATTGATGAGTGCAAGGAAAGAACCGCTAGGATGCGTGCTTCCAAAGATGCCTTTATTAAAGTGTGTTCTTCCAATTCCTATGAAAATCAAGATGAAGATCTAAAAGTTATTGATGTGTCCCCCATTGAATCTTTGTTTTGCAATATGAATCTTGATGAAACTGAATATGATCTTCCTTTACCTAGAAGGCGTTCTAAGAATTCGGAGTTTTTAGATCTTGATGATGAAATTGATAAAAGTGGGATTGAAAGAAATAAAAATCTAGATGTTGTTAAACACACTATATTGGATCTCAAGGAAATTAATTATGAAAATTGCTCTTTAATTGGTTGTATTTCCTTGTTGCAATCCGTGCTAAATTCTCCTCATGCTTATAGTCAAAATAAGGCCTTTACCGAACACATTGTTGATGCCTTGATGCAATCTTATGAAGAAAAACTTGAGTTGAAAGTCTCTATCCCTAGAAAGCTCTATGATGAGTGGGAACAACGTACCATTAAAATTAAAATTAAAGATTATGAGTTTCATGCTTTGTGTGATTTGGGTGCTAGTGTCTCCACTATTCCCAAAACTTTGTGTGATTTGCTACATTTCCGTGACTTTGATGATTGCTCTCTAAACTTGCATCTTGCGGATTCCACTATTAAAAAGCCTATGGGAAGAATTAATGATGTTCTTATTGTTGCAAATAGGAATTATTTGCCCGTAGATTTTATCGTTCTTGATATAGATTGCAATCCTTCATGTCCTATTATTCTTGGTAGACCTTTCCTTAGAACGATTGGTACAATTATTGATATGAAGGAAGGGAATATTAGATTCCAATTTCCATTAAAGAAAGGCATGGAACACTTTCCTAGAAAGAAAATAAAATTACCATATGAATCTATCATGAGAGACACTTATGGATTGCCTACCAAAGATGACAATACCTAGATCTATCCTTGCTTTTATGCCTAGCTAGGGGCGTTAAACGATAGCGCTTGTTGGGAGGCAACCCAATTTTATTTTAGTTTCTTGCTTTTTGGTTATGTTTAGGAATAAATAATCCACCTAGCCTCTGTTTAGATGTGGTTTTATGTTTTAATTAGTGTTTGTGCCAAGCTAGACCTATTGGATCTTCTTGGATAATAGTTATTTGATCTTGCTGTAATTTCCAGAAACTTTGCGCTCAGTGCTCGAATTATTAAAAATCACCAGAACGTGATAAAATACTAAAATCACCAGAACGTGATAAAATACTGATTCCAAATGCTGCTGATCAATAAACAAATTTTCTAGCTCTTCTAATTTTGGTAGATGTTTTGGAGTTCCAGAAGTTTGCGTTAGTTACAGAATACTACAGACTGTTCTGTTTTTGACAGATTCTGTTTATCGTGTGTTGTTTGCTTATTTTGATGAATCTATGGCTAGTAAAATAGTTTATAATCCATAGAGAACTTGGAATACAGTAGGTTTAACACCAATATAAATAAAGAATGAGTTCATTACAGTACCTTAAAGTAGTCTTTTGTTTTCTTTCTAACGCAGACTCACGAGATTTCTATTGAGTTTTGTGTTGTGAAGTTTTCAAGTTTTGGGTGAATTCCTTTGATGGATTATGGAACAAGGAGTGACAAGAGCCTAAGCTTGGGGATGCCCATGGCACCCCCAAGATAGTCCAAGGACACCAAAAAGTCAAAGCTTGGGGATGCCCCGGAAGGCATCCCCTCTTTCGTCCACTTCCATCGGTAATTTACTTGGAGCTATATTTTTATTCACCACATGATAAGTGTTTTGCTTGGAGCGTCTTGTATTATTTGCGTCTTTTCTTGTTAGTTTACCACAATCATCCTTGCTGTACACAACTTTTGAGAGAGCCATACATAAATTGGAATTTGATAGAATACTCTAGTGCTTCACTTATATCTTTTGAGTGTGATAATTTTTGCTCTAGTGCTTCACTTAGATCTTTTAGAGCACGGTGGTGGATTTGTTTTAAAGAAACTTGATCTCTCATGCTTCACTTAGATTATTTTGAGAGTCGTTAATAGCATGGTAATTTGCTTAATGTTAATATACTTGGTATTCAAGATATGTGAAACTTTCTTTTGAGTGCGTTGAATACTAAGATAAGTTTGATGCTTGATAATTGTTTTGAGATATGAAGATGGTGATATTAGAGTCATGCTAGTTGAGTAGTTGTGAATTTAAAGAATACTTGTGTTGAAGTTTGTGATTCCGTTGCATGCACGTATGGTGAACCGTTATGTGATGAACTCGGAGCATGATTTATTTATTGATTGTCTTCCTTATGAGTGGCGGTCGGGACGGCGATGGTCTTTTCCTACCAATCTATCCCCTAGGAGCATGCGTAATAATTTTCTTTGATAACTTCTAGATTTTTGCAATAAGTATATGAGTTCTTTATGACTAATGTTGAGTCCATGGATTATCGCACTTTTTCCCATCCTTCCACCATTGCTAGCCTCTCTAATACCGCGCACTTTTCGCGGTATCATACACCCACCATATATCTTCCTCAAAACAGCCACCATACCTACCTATCATGGCATTTCCATAGCCATTCGAGATATATTGCCATGCAACTTTCCACCGTTCTGTTTATTATGACACGCTCCATCATTGTCATATTGCTAGCATGATCATGTAGTTGACATCGTATTTGTGGCAAAGCCACCGTTCATAATTCTTTCATACATGTCACTCATGTTTCATTGCATATCCGGTACACACGGAGGCATCCATATAGAGTCATATTTTGTTCTAAGTATCGAGTTGTAATTGTTGAGTTGTAAGAAAAATAAAAGTGTGATGATCATCATTATTAGAGCATTGTCCCAAGTGAGGAAAGGATGATTGAGACTATGATTCCCCCACAAGTCGGGATGAGACTCCGGACGAAAAATGAAAAAAAAGAGGCCAAAAAAAAGAGAAAAGGCCCAAATAAAAAAAAATATCAGAGAAAAATAGAGAAGGGACAATTTTACTATCCTTTTACCACACTCGTGCTTCAAAGTAGCACCATGATCTTCATGATAGAGAGTCTCTCATTTTGTCACTTTCATATACTAGTGGGAATCTTTCATTATAGAACTTGGCTTGTATATTCCAATGATGGGCTTCCTCAAATTGCCCTTGGTCTTCGTGAGCAAGCAAGTTGGATGCACACCCACTTAGTTTCTTTTGTTGAGCTTTCATATACTTATAGCTCTAGTGCATCCGTTGCATGGAAATCCCTACTCACTCACATTGATATCTATTGATGGGCATCTCCATAGCCCGTTGATACGCCTGGTTGATGTGAGACTATCTTCTCCCTTTTTGTCTTCTCCACAACCACCATTCTATTCCACCTATAGTGTTATATCCATGGCTCACACTCATGTATTGCGTGAAGATAGAATTTTTTTTGAAAATGTTAAAGTATGAAACAATTGCTTGGCTTGTCATCGGGGTTGTGCATGATTTAAATATTTTGTGTGGGGAAGATGGAGCATAGCCAGACTATATGGTTTTCTAGGGATAACTTTCTTCGGCCATGTTATTTTAAGAAGACATAATTGCTTAGTTAGTATGCTTGAAGTATTATTATTTTTATGTCAATATGAACTTTTGTCTTGAATCTTTCGGATCTGAATATTCATACCATGATTAAGAAGATTTACATTGAAATTATGCCAAAGTATCACTCCGCATAAAAAATTTCTCTTTTAATCATTTACCTACCGAGGACGAGCAGGAATTAAGCTTGGGATGCGATCGTCTCCAACGTATCTATAATTTTTATTGCTCCATGCTACTTTATCTACTGTTTTGGACTATATTGGGCTTTATTTTCCACTTTTATATTATTTTGGGACTAACCTATTAACCGGAGGCCCAGCCCGAATTGCTTTTTTTTTGCCTATTTGGTGTTTAGAAGAAACGGAATATCAAACGGAGTCCAAACGGAATGAAACCTTCGGAAACGTGATTTTCTCACCGAACGTGATCCAGGAGACTTGGAACCTATGCCAAGGAACAACAGAGGCGGTCACGAGGGTGGGCCCCCCTAGGGCACGCCCCCCTGCCTCGTGGGCCCCCTGTTGCTCCATCGACGTACTCCTTCCTCCTATATATACCTAGTACCCCCAAACGATCAGAACAGGAGCCAAAAACCTAATTCCACCGCCGCAACTTCTCAGTATCCACGAGATCCCATCTTGGGGCCTGTTAGGAGCTCACGGAGGGGCATCCACCACGAAGGGCTTCTACATCATCACCATAGCCTCTCCGATGAAGTGTGAGTAGTTTACTTCAGACCTTCGGGTCCATAGCTAGTAGCTAGATGGCTTCTTCTCTCTTTTGGATCTCAATACAATGTTCTTCCCTCTCTCGTGGAGATCTATTCGATGTAATCTTCTTTTTATGTGTGTTTGTTGAGACCGATGAATTGTGGGTTTATGATCCAGCTTATCTATGAATAATATTTGAATCTTCTCTGAATTCTTTTATGTATGATTGGTTATCTTTGCAAGTCTCTTCGAATTATCCGTTTGGTTTGGCCAACTAGATTGGTAGTTCTTGCAATGGGAGAAGTGCATAGCTTTGGGTTCAATCTTGCGGTGTCCTTACCCAGTGACAGATAGGGTTGCAAGGCACGTATTGTATTGTTTCCATCGAGGATAACAAGATGGGGTATTTATCATATTGCATGAATTTATTCCTCTACATCATGTCATCTTGCTTAAGGCATTACTCTGTTTTTAACTTAATACTCTAGATGCATCTTTGGATAGCGGTCGATGAGTGGAGTAATAGTAGTAGATGCAGAATTGTTTCGGTCTACTTGTCACAGACGTGATGCCTATATACATGATCATACCTAGATATACTCATAACTATGCTCAATTCTGTCAGTTGCTCAACAGTAATTTGTTCACCCACCGTAGAATACTTATGCTCTTGAGAGAAGCCACTAGTGAAACCTATGGCCCCCGGGTCTATTCTCATCATATCAATCTCCATCACTTTAATACTTGCTTTGTTTTTACTTTGCCTTTTACTTTTTGCTTTGCATCTATATAACAAAAATACCAAAAATATTATCTATCATCTCTATCAGATCTCACTCTCGTAAGTGACCATGAAGGGATTGACAACCCCTAATCGCGTTGGTTGCGAGTAGCTATCGTTTTGTGCAGGTACGAGGGACTTACGCGGGGCCTCCTACTGGATTGATACCTTGGTTCTCAAAAACCGAGGGAAATACTTACGCTACTCTGCTGCATCATCCTCTCCTCTTCGGGGAAAACCAACGCAAGCTCAAGACGTAGCACAGGTACTCGAGGTCTTTGACGAAGAACTCCTTGGGATATTCAGCATCAATGGGCAGGGGCTTCATCATACTGAGCATCTGACTCATATTGGGCTCAGGCTTCTGGAAGATGCTCTATAGTTCACATTCATATAGCTGACAACCTGGCTCATATAGATCACCAGGAGTGGGCAGTGAAGTTAGCTCGATGATATCCTGAGCTTTGGCTTCATGATGGACATCTTCTGTCATCCACTCAAGAATCCATGTCTTCAGATCCCTGTTGTAGCCTCTCATGTGAAGAGTAGAATAGAACTACAGAAGAAGCTCTTCATTCCAATGCTCCTTGTCTGTGACAAAAGGGAGCAAACCAACTTTGGGAATCAATCAAGAGCCTCTTCAAGGCATGACAACCCAACAATGGCATCGCAGTTAAGACGCTTGTGAGGAAAAATCTTGTCTTGATTGTATAGTATGCAAGAGTAGTAGCTGCATTGCTGATAGCTCCAGAACCTATCTGAAGAGATCCTTGGCTTCTTGTATGGATTCTTGGCAGAGTCGAAGAAGGTGTTGTGCTCTCTGAAGCTGAGCACACTGAAGGAGCCTTGAGTAGTGACAACACCGGGAAGCCTTAGCAGACTTGGCTTAGGCTTCTGCGTTTGAGGCCTTCGCTCCACATGATAGTCATATTGGGGACTTGGAGCAGTGGGTGGAATCAAGATAGGCCACCTAACAGTAACAAGCTCACCACGGTTGTAAGCACGTTCCATAGTGTGAGGCACAGGGGGAGGAACGGCTACATCCGAGGTGGTTGGCTTTGCATTTTCTTCTGTGGTAGCAATGACTTCAGGCTCCACATTATCTTCAGCCATGAAAACGTCATTGGCTTTAGTAGTGATGGTGGTGGCAGCCGCATTGGCCTCAACTTCAATGGCTTCATGAACAGTGGGGTCTGGCACAATCACTTCTTTTTCTCGAACAACAGGATCACTGGTAGGGGGAATAACTTCACGGTCTTCTTCGTTTTCTTCATTCGCTGATGAAGACGGAATGTCTTCAGCCTCTTTGGCTTTAGTTTCTTGAGCAGATACTAAGGGAATGGCTTCAGGAAACACTTGACGTGCCACTGAGCTGGTGTTTTGCACATTCTCTTCAGGAATGCTTGACGTGGAGACCTGGGGCCTAGGGCCTCTGCGAAGCCTTCGGAAAGAGGGCGACGCCTTTGGTGAAGGAGTGGTCTTCTCCATGTCTTTAGGTGTTGCTTGTGGGGTCTCAAGCACCGAAGTGGTGACATGAGCAGGCGGTGTGCGCGGAATCACTTCATGCAGGGGGAGTTGGGGTGTTGCTCTTCCCAGAATTCATCTTGAGCGATTGGCATCATGGGATCGCCAATGCTTATCAGTTCACTGCTTGTTGGAGCAGGCGATGATACCGGGTTGGGCTTGATCTCAAGAAGGACTTCATCACCTTCAACATGGTCATCATGACCAATGTCTTCAGCTGCGGTGGAGTCAGCAGCTGGAATATATTCTGATGCAGGAGCCTCTGTGGAAGCAAGCTCATGCACAACGAGACGTCGCTCGCGATTGGAGGAGGTAGGTAGTGCAACAGAAATGTGTCGTGGAATTGTCACGGCAGATGTCCTCATGAAAGGACTTAGTCGCAGGGCCATCGTACGGGTTAACCTAGAGGGGTTAATGCGGACACAAGACACGGAATTATCTTGGTTCGCCCTTCGATGAAGGTAAAACCTACGTCCGGTTGTGGTGTGATTGATATGGTTTGGCGACTAGGGAGCAATAGCTTTGCCTTAGCCTCGAATTCTCTGTCCCTAACTTCGCCGCCGGTCGCCCCTTATATACACGGGTTGGCCTTGGGCGGTTTCTAGAATCCCAATCCGGCTCATACAAGAGTCCGGCTTGGTTTCTCTTTCCTTGCCTTACAATACAAGCTATAAAACTAAGGCGGTTTACATGTATGGACCTTAATTCACCTCTGGGCTCGAGGCCTCCATATGGGCTGGAACACGCCTGAGGGTAAACCGCCCCTCGGGCGGTTCACACCCGTAGTTGTATCCCCAACATTAGGCCCCAGATTGACTTGAACCGGTTCAGTTAATCTTCTACATCTTCGTGCAACTCTTGATCTCCCTCAAACCGCCATCCGCTTGAACCGCCGTGACATCATCCTCGATCTTCGTGTCGTGGCACCCCGACGTCATTTTGAACAAAAAGATCCAAGCAGTAAGATTCCCTTCATTAAGGCTATCCAGGGAATCGAGGCGTCACTGCACCTTCCGCCGCTTTTGACTCCTCGATTCTCGCGCCCGTTGATTACTCCGGTCCCTTATAAATAGACCGGTCGGGCCATTCTCTTCTTCTTCTTCCTTTCTTCTTCTTCCTCGCGACCCGCCGACCCTGAAGCTCTTGCCGTCGTCCTCAACCTTCGACCGACGCTTCCCGCCGGGCCGCTGCATCAACCTGATCTTACCAGAGTTTCAGCGCTCCTCCGCGGTTCCCGCTCGTCAGGTAAGGTTTCCTTCGAACCCTAGATCTCATCTGACCTCTGTTCGTCTCATAGTTCGTAAGCGTTCGTACCGGTTCTTCCTGCTTGCTCCGCCGCGGCCGTACGGCCCAGCCGTACCGCTCATCCTGTGCAAATGGCTGCTTTCGCCGTTCGTCCAACTCTGCATCTTCCCCTTTCCTGTTCAGATCCTTTATTTTAACATGCCTGAACCTCCCTGCGCTGTACGCGGTTTGCATAAGTCGTAAAAAATTTCTTCTTGAACTTGGTAGATCTAGTTTACTTTCATTCGCGTGGGAAACCTGTTTACATCGCACTTAGTAACTTTTTTCAGCTCTGCCTCCTTTGGCGGTTTAACTTTTGATAGTTAATCCGTACTCCATTAGTCCTCGATTAAACCGGAATGAGAAGCCGCTGCTGAATCGCCGGTTTAACAATATCTCGCAACACTGACCCGTTCGACGGTAAACCGCTTTTCTTCCTTTCTTTCGCAGCTTTAGTCTTCCGGAATGGCTCCTCAATTCTCCGCTTGCAATCGGGTCCGGTCCGAGTCATCAAACGCAGCTCAACGGCTATGTCACCACCGGGCGGTTTGGCTCCAAAAATGTCCTCCATTGGCGTGTTCGGAAGGCGAGTTTCCCCGAACATGGCGGGGAAGTAATTGTGTTTATGCAGCACCTAGACCGGGGTTCGCCGCCCGGTTCAAAGTTTTTCCGGGCGTCCTTGCCAGCTTGCAACTCCATCCGCAAGATATCGGCCCGAATTCTGTGTCAAATATATGCAACTTTCAAGTTTTCTGTGAAGTCTATCTTCAAGAAGAACCATCTGTGGAGTTGTTCCGGATTTTTTCCATCTAAACGGCGCTGACAGAATTTTCTCGATGGTCCTAACACGGAGCTGGGCGGCGTTTCAATCGAGAAGAGGAAGGAAGTCGATTTTCCTCACGCCAAGCACCACAGCCATCCAAAAGATCTGGAACCAAACCTGGTTCTATGCCGAACACTGCCCGCCGACGAAAACCCTTGCCGGGTTACCGTTCTCACCGCTCAGCAACCAGCATCCGCTGCTCGTGACGCTTAACCGCCGCGGAACGGAAGAACTTCGCACCGCAAATAATCAAGCTCCGAGCTCTAATGGCCAACGGCTTAACCGGCGTGGATCTTGTACGTTGCTGGGTCTCTTGGGGTGTTTTGCCACTAAGCCGCCGGCCCGGATTGATGCACCGAAGACACCGCAGCCTCAAAGATCCTCAAAGGCGCCACGAGCTGCCCATAATCGAACAGAGGTCACCGAGATCGTCAAGAAGATGCTTGATGAGACGATCTCCGTCTGCAGCCTAACCGGTTGGCTCCATTTTGTGTCGCCAACAAACCGCCGCGGTACGTTCTACTCACGCCTTCGGGCTCTTAATACTCTGCTGATATATGCTAATCCTTGTTACTTCTCGGTGACAGCTCATACGAAACGCACCAAACCGGTTCAAGCGCCGTGTAAAGTCCAAGGCCACTAAGAAAACAGCAAGAAGAAGACCGCCGAGTCCTCGATCCGCCGGAGGACTAAGAATCGAAGTTGAGGTAAACCGCTTTCCGCTTTGTGTTTCTTCCTGCATATGCTTGGCCCTTTACACTCTTTTTATTGACAATTTTCTTCCTGTGATGATGCTGAAGCCAGCCATGCCGAATTCTGTTGAGGTAATCTTACTTTCTTCCGAATCCGATCTTGCGCGGTTAAGAGAATTCGTCGCGCCGTCCGGAAAGTGAAAAATATCATTCCTGTGCTTACTTGAATCCAAATCTTAACTTGAAGACACAGCAGGCTGAAGAGCCCGTACAACCCGGCACGATGGCCAACGGTTACCTCACCGGTTTACCAAACACACCAATCGGAAGGCGTCGTCGGAGGTGACTTGCTCTCCAAAAGCGTTATCCCTTAAAGGTTTCTTCCGATGTCCTCTCAATCCGTCGACCAATTATCAGGCCTCTTCCAACTCGTCTCGGCGGTTCATCCACCACACAAGCGCCTCATTTGAACATCGCGCAGGTATGTAATTACTGTTTGTCAATTCGACTCACCGTCACCTTGGTCAATTTGTCTTGATCCGATTCTGAATATTGCAGCACCAAGGCTCGCTTGAGCAAGAAGGCGAAAACTCTTGATCCTACCGGACGTTGATCCGGAGAAACCCCGTAACAACCACACGAAAATCCTGAAGCCGCCAAGGAAAGCTCTGGCGAATTGTACAAAGACGACACTGCTGATCCGCCAGAAGTTGAACCGGAGGTCCAAGTGGAAACTTCCCAGCCTGCTCCATCAAACCCGTCTGCCGAGCCGGTCGTGACCGTTGAACCGCCGAGCCAGAGCAAAACGACATCGAGCCCAAACAAGACCGCTGAAAACGACGATGTTATTGTGACAGTACTGGCTATACCGCTCCTAGCCAACCGGTCGCTTTAGCAAAGCACAGATCAAAGAAAGTTCCACTACTATGATCAAGGATAAGGGAAGGCTGATATGTCGGACTACGACAATTTCTCTGCCCAAGAGCTTCATTCTTTTCGAACGGCTTTACACAAGCCGTGACTTCAAGCCGGTCTAGTAAATCGCATGAAGGACCGCTATGAGGTAATGGGCTGACCTTTCTTTTATTTTAACTGCATAGTAGCCCTCAAGGGTCGGTTTAACTTTGTAAAATTAAACGGGACTTAAGGTGTGTCCTCATAGCAAATTGAGATCAACTAGCCATTAGCCCCCAAGTGCCAAGTTGAATACTTGTATTAAGCTTGGGACTTGTATAATGAAACCACTAACCTGCTTCCTTTGTCATCGAGAATGAAATACACCAAAGAAGTTTGTGCAACTCAAGGACCTCCGAACCAATTTGGAAATCCAAATAACTGAAGCCACCAAAGCCAAGGATGAGCTAAAAACAGCCCTGACCACCATGGAACAGCTGAAGGAGTGGTACAAATCCGAGCGGGTCAACTGGGACACCGAGAAGGCCGGTTTAGTAAAGCGGGCGGAGGAAGCTGAGGCAGCCCTTAAACCGGTGATCAAGAGCCGACCGACTCAAACGCCAAGTGCATGCCATGACCTCTGCCATCTTTGGTAAGCAAATTTACACTGAATATGCCTGTGTTAATGCTTCCGCCGGTTTAACTTGAGCTGTCTAAACCTGGTGTAGGCAAACGTATTGCTCATCTCGGCTCTGACGTGCGGAAAAAGCTCAAGGCTTCGTAGACACTGATTAAGCAGCTATATACCGGCGCCCAGCGGGTCATATGCGCCACTTCATATGACAACACGGCGCCGTCCCTGATCAGAGAGACGCTGGACCGGCTGTCCATGATTCCGGGGCAGCTTGAAGAGATGAAGCGATCCGCAGCCCGGGCTGGCACGCCATCGCTCGACTCGTGCCAAAGCATGGATAGCGGATCTTGATCCGCGGACATAGCTAAAGGTTTTCCCGGTGCTCAAGAGAATGGTGAAGCCTTTGATAACGATGCCCTGAAACGGATTACAAAGGAAGTGCGTCCGCTGGCGAAGTCAATCGGCGCTGAAGCCAATCTGGAGGTTCACCGATCTTTTTATGACACCAATAACAAGCGGGTGGAGTTTGTCATCCCGGAAGTGCAGAGCCTGATTCCTCCAATCCGTAAGCACACTTACGCCCCTGACGTTGATCCGGCGGAACTGATAAGTGAAGAAGCTGTCTTTCGGCCTTAACCCGGATTGACTGGTCTACCAATGACTTCCGGCTTTGGGTGAGGAAGAAGAAGAAGCTGAACCGACGCCAGCGCCGCCCCTCCACCTCGCGCCAACCCGGTGAAGCAGCGAATCCGTCAAGCCGGGCGACATATCCAAAGCTTCAAGGCATAACTCCAGAAACGCCGGGCCTCGAAAGGCTTTTGTAATAGGATAGCAAGTGTCTTTCATTGAACAATGCCGTACAACCTTGGTCTCAAACTTTTGCATGGCGGTGCTGGATCCGTTGGCTTTTGTAGTAAATCCTGCAACATATTTTGCCTGCAATCACAAGTTCTTAAACCGCCATGGCGGTTTACACCTCCAACCAGATCGATACCGATATTTATATGAGAAAATACCGAGGTATACGATCAAAATTATGTGATACGAACATACCTGCCAAGATCGTGCACAGTTGGCTTTAGCCAATCCCAAGCGGAGGTCTTATAAACCATCATCGTCAAAGGAGGGCAACCTCAGATAAGACCGATTTACCGTGTAAATCGTGCGGGCATGATAAGCCCCTGTTACTCCACAATGGGATGTTTAACGGTAAAATCAAACCGAACAAAATCGCCACTTAAAACGACGACAACGTAAACCGGTTTAAGAAATTTTTTGCCGGTTTATTTAAGGCCACAAAAGCCAAATGATAGGTATCAAAACCACATGGAAACAAAATCAATGAGAAAAACCGCTTTTACGAGACAAGGCTGTATCGAGCCGGATCGATGGTGTTACCATGGTCGGACAGACCAAGCCCCTATACGGGCGTAGCGATGGTTCAAGTCAGCCAGTCCCCAATCGAACTCGTGGCATGATGCCGATCAAGTGGCATTGCAATGGTTGGGTTCACCAAAGCCCCTAAGTGATTCTATGGCCTTAGGTCACCAAGAGGCGGATCGTTCAGACGTGACCATGTCCCCAAATGATCTGGTGGCTTTACCGCTAAGAGGCGTTGCATTGGTTCGGATACGACCAAGCCCCCAAATGACAAAAGTTTCAAAACAAGGCTAAGGGTTGAACCGAGGCCGCTTCACAACAAAGATTCCATGTACCCAAACCGTCTTTTATACGTAACAGATGCCCCGCTTAGCCGAGGATCCGTTTATTGCTTTTATTCATAATATATACAGTCTTGATATGTACATAAGTGGAGCCAATGGCTCGTATAATAAGGTCAAGATGAGCAATGTTCCACGGCCCGTTGGTCTCCTCCTCCGACGACGCGTGAGTCCTTTCGCCTCTAACATCAATCGATAGTAGGAACCATTGTATAGATTCTTGCTGACCACAAAAGGCCCTTCCCAAGGTGGGGATAGCTTGTGCATATCTTTCTCGATCTTGAATGAGCCGCAGCACTAAATCTCCTTCCGAAAGGTTCTCGGTTTTAACTCCGCGGCTGTGATACCGACGAAGATCTTGCTGGTAGACCACCGAACGGGCTGCTGCCATATCGCGCTCTTCGTCAAATCGGTCCAAATCATCTTGCCGTGCTGCCTCGCTATCCACCTCAACATAAGCTGCTACTCGAGGCGAGTCGTGACGGATATCATGGAAGGACCGCCTCCGCCCATAGACCATAAAGAACGGCGGTATCCAAAGTGGATCGGTTGGGGTAGTGTTAATACTCCATATCACCGATGGTAGCTCTTCCACCCAACAACCCGGCGCCCTCTCTAAAGGGACCATAAGCCGGGTTTGATACCCTTCAAAATTTCCTGATTAGCTCGTTCCGCTTGACCATTGGATTGCGGGTGGCTCTGAAGAAACATCGTCGGATGTGCTCTCGCTCACAAAATTCCTTCATAGCTCCTTTGGACAAATTGGTGCCATTGTCCGTGATGATACTGTGGAAACCCAAACCGAAAATCACCCGCTTGATGAACTGAACCGCCGTGGCTGCATCACACTTGCTAATGTGCTCGCCTCGACCCACTTGGTAAACTTATCCACCGCCACCAACAGTGGGTCTTTTATCCTTGGACCTTTGAAAGGTCCAACCATATCCAGCCCCCAAGTCGCAAATGGCCAAGTAATTGGAATCATCCTCAATTCTTGGGCTGGCACATGAGCACGCTCGAGAACTTTTGGCAACCGTCACATCGTCGACCAAATCCTCCGTGATCAGCATGGGCAGTCAACCAATAGAAACCATGGCGGAATGCTTTGGCCACTGTGGACTTTGAACCGCGTGGTGACCACAATCCCTTCATGAATCTCTCGCAATATCTCACACCCTCTTCGGGGACACACAACGCTGAAACGCCTCGACACACCGCGACGGTGCAACTCGCCATTAACAATGGTCATAGACTTAGACCGCCGAACTATCCGCCGGGCCAACGCCTCATCCTCCGTAACTCGCCCGGTTCATGTATGCCAAATAAGGGAGCGTCCAATCCGGGATGACATGCAAGGCCGCCACCAAGTGAGCCTCCGGATCAGGGATAGCCAAATCAATTTCATCAGGAAGTTTAACTGACGGTTTGTGCAGCACATCAAGGAAAACGTTGGGTGGGACCGGTTTACGCTGGGAACCCAGCCGCTCAAAGCATCACCGCCTCGTTCTTCCGACGATCCACATGGTCCACCCGATACCCTTTAAAATGTCCCGCAACAACATCCACTTCCCGACGATATGCAGCCATGAGTGGATCTTTGAGTCCCAAGTGCCGGATACTTGCCGGGCCACCAAGTCCGAGTCACCAAAGCATTTAACCCGCTGAGATTCATTTCCTTGGCCGTCCGGAGACCATGGAGCAAAGCTTCATACTCAGCTGCATTGTTAGTACAAGGAACATTAGACGGAGAACATAACAGAACTTGTCACCTCGTGGGGAAGTTAATACGACTCCACCCCGAGCCCTCCAACTGCTGGACCCATCAAAATGGATGGTCCAATAGGTGTGATCCGCTTCTTCCGGGCGCTTGCAACTCCGTCCAATCATTAATGAAATCCACAAGTGCTCGAGACTTTTACGGCCGTCGGGCACATACCTTAAACCGTGCGGCCCAAGCTCTATAGCCCACTTAGCAATCCGGCCAGTCGCTTCCCGGTTCAGTATGATATCGCCCAAGGGAGCCGAACTAACCACTGTAATGGGGTGCCCTTGGAAATATTGCTTCAGCTTCCGGCTTGCCATAAAAACTCCATATACCAGCTTCTGCCAATGTGGATATCTTTGTTTAGATTCGATGAGAACCTCGCTGATGTAGTAAATCGTCAATAACCGGATACTCCTTCCTGCCTCCTTGCGCCCACCACAATGGCTACACTCACGCCTCGGCATTAGCAAAGAACATATAACAGAGCGGCCCTCGTCAATAGGCAGCAAGAACAAAGCGGGTTGGCTACTGCCGCTTTAAATCCTCCAATGCCTCATCGCCAGGTGAGCTCGCATTTAATTGATCCGTTCTTCAAAGATCTCGTACAAAGGAATGGCCTTCTCCTAGGCGATCGATAAACCGCTTAGCGCAGCAATCCGCCTGCCAAACGTTGGACATCATTGATGCACTTTGGCTTAGCTAAGGAGGTGATAGCTGTAATCTTCTCCGGATTAGCCTCAATCCCCGGTTGGACACGAAAACCCAACAATTTGCTCGCTGAACACCAAAGACGACTTGGCCGGGTTGAGCATCATCTTGTACACCCGCAAGTTGTCAAAGGTTTCTTTAAGTCCTCAATCAATGTTTCCTTCTGCCTTGATTTCACCACGATATCATCCACATAAGCGTGTACATTACGGCCGATCTGTTCATGCAAACAATTTCATGCACGCGCCGATAAGTTGCTTGGGCTCTTGAGCCCAAAAGGCATGGACACATAGCGTAAGGCTCCAAAGGGGTGATAAACGCTGTTTTCTCCTGGTCCTAACCGCCATCTTAACTGATGATAACCGAATACGATCCGTAAAGCTCAAACGCCACAACCCGCCGCTGCATCAATGATCCTGGTCAATGCGGGAGGGCGAAGGATCCGCCGGACAAGCTTTGTTAAGATCTGTAATCCACGCATACGCGCCAAGTGCCATTTTTCTTAAGGACCAACACCGGATTAGCAAGCCACTGGGTGAAAGACTTCGACGATAAACCCCGCCGCCAAAAGTAGCGACTTCTTCTCCGATGGCCTTGCGCTTTTCCTCGTTAAACCGGCGAAGAAACTGTTTTACCGGTTTGTATTTCGGGTCCACATTAAGAGTGTGCTCAGCGAAGTTCCTCGGTACACCGGCATGTCGGAAGGTTTCCATGCAAAATGTCCCGATTCTCACGGATGAACTCGATGAGCGCGCTTCCTATTTAGGATCCAGGTTGGCACCGATGGTGAACTGCTTGGATGAATCGCCGCACAAAATCAACAAGCTTCGCCTCACCACCGATTTGAACTTCAAGTCCGGATCATGCTCTCGTAGTTGGCTTCTTCAAAGGGGTCATATCCGCCGGATCAACATTATCCTTATAATACTTTAACTCCTCCGTGGCACAAACCGACTCTGCAGAAGCCAGATCACCTTCCTCGCACTCCAGAGCGATCCGCGGCTCCCATGAACCGTTATTGTTCCTTTGTGACCCGCATTTTCAGTTGTAAGTAAACATAACAGGCCGTGCCATGAACTTAAGATAAGCCGCCGCCCAAAGAGGGCGTGGTAAGGGCTTTGAATTTTCACCACCTCAAATGTCAACGCTTCGCTCGAGTCATGCTCGCCTCCAAAAGTTACCTCCAGAGCTATTTTACCGACCGGTATGCCGACTTACTGTGCACCACTCCGTGAAACACTGATCGATGGCCCGAGATGCCTATCTGTTAACCCCATACGCCGGAAATTTTCAGAGTACAGTGATGTTGATGCTGCTTCCTCCATCCATAAGAACCTTGGTAAACTTGTACCCGCCACCGGGTGCCACCACCAGGGCTAATTGACCCGGATTGTAAACCCGGGAGGATGGTCCTCTCGCCCACACAATCGGCTGCTCGGACCAGCGCAGTAATGCGGCGCAGCCGGTTCAACAACACCGACCGCCCGCTTCAAGTTTTCGGTCTCGTCGGTCCAAGCTGGTGGTAAAGACGTGGTACTCGCCCACCATTCAATTGCTTTGGATTGCTCGATAACCCGATCGCCGCTGTTGTTGATTGTAGCCCCTTGGTTTCGACTGCTCGATTACCTTGATTATTCTCGATTGCCTTGCCGCCCGGATTACCACCAATCTCGGGCCGTATCTCCTCCATCAGAATCTCCGGGCGGACACGAACCGCCACCGGCCCTTGATCATACCGGAAAGAGTTGGAGTTTTGAACTCCTGCATAATATAACAATCCTTCCAAAGGTGGTTCGCGGCACCTCCTTCGCCCCATGCTTCGGACAAGGCTGATTCAATATGAAATTCAAACGATCCGGATTGTGACCACCCCGGTTTGATCGCTTACCCCGCGCCGCTGACCCTTGTCCTGCTGCTGGTGTTGGCCACAAAGCCCATGTTGCCGTTCGCTTACGCTTGTTCCTCCATTGCCCGCCGATCGATGCTGCCGGCTCCTCGAGTTGCTGCTCGTTTTCCCTTCCCCACTTCATCATTCTCCGATTCGGGATCCTTGGTACTATCGTAATCAGCGATTTACCAAAACGCCCATTAGAGTGCCCATGTCATGACAAAACGCTTCATGCGACCCAGCTTCAGCTTCAATGGCTCGAACCGCAATTGGCTTCCAAGGTCGATCGCGAATCAGGTTGATCCGGTTCAAGAATGTAAACTTCCGAGACGCGCACACCCAATGGGTTGTAGACTCTCCTCCGCTCGACACAAGCCGCCAGATCCACCACAGATATGGGCTGTTTATGTGTGTCTTTGAAATTTTGATGAACTGGTTATGAATCAGGTCCACGAGTTGATAGAGTTGGGCGCAAGTTTTTCAACCAAGTCCGGCAGTACCTTCCAAAGATCATTGTGAAGTACTTTGCACATGCAGCTTCATCCACGCCTAGCATCTCCATGGCCATCTCGTAGCTTTCTATCCATGCCTCGGAGCCAAGTCGGCAGATAATTTGGCACCTTGCGGCCCTTGAAGTCCTTGGGCAAGCGCGACGCTGCATGAAAGCGGGACGAGGCAAGGCATTCCCAAAGAGCCGACGTCACCCCGGCTCAAGATGGTCGGACGAATCGGCGCAGCCGGATGATCCTCTACTTGTGCGGCTAACTCGGCCTCCCTACGTGCCCTGGCGCGGTCCACTACCACTTGAGCATCTTCAAAGCCGCCTGCCGGATGGTTGCCGCGAGGCGGACCACGCCGCGCATTGCTTGATACGGCCGGCTCGCCGACGCTGGCGGCTATAGCTCCGGCTCGCGGGGTGGAGTGGATCCGATCCCGACTGTACGAGTAAGCTTTTGCCGAGCTGTGGCCGTCCGAGGAGTTTCCTTAACCCGGGCGGGTCTCTACCGCTGTGGTGAATCGCCTTCAATTGGAATCGCCCAACCGTGCGCCGCAGCCGCTACAAGATTATCCATCGGGTTGAGTAGTGACCGGGGGTGTCTGCAAGGTCTGGGCGCACGGTATGATGGCGAGGCAGATCTACCGGACGGGCTGAACCGTGCGGCCGCCCCAGTGCTTCCGCCGGTTCACCAACAGCGGCGGATTATCGTCCTCGCCTCCGGGTATTGAAAAGCTCCCTACCTCAAAAATGAAGGCAAATGGGACTGTACTTCCTTTTCATGACTTCGTGATGCACTCGTCCACCGAGCCTATAAGCTCTGCGATCCAAAGCGGCTCGTTCCACGCCATCCGCTCGTCCGCTGCCGCCAGTCCGCTTTAGCTTTAGTGATCTGTTCTCACCTTGCAATCTGCGCCAGTATGTCCTGATCCGTGGATTAGCTTTCGCCATGAGCACCGCCAATGCGCCGAAAAAGCTCGATAAAACTTGAGCCGGTGGGCGACAGGCCTCCGCCTTCGCCGCTATCACTCGCTGTTGAACCGGCGACCAGGGCGCCGCGTCAAGAGTGAAGCGCCCCCGCATCGCCATGAAGACCCTAACCCGTTGGGTAGATCGAGGGGTCCGGAATACTCTCACCGCCGGAACAGCCTCGATCCGCCATCCCGCACCGGTATAAAGACTCCGCCCGCCAACGATTCGTCGCCAGAGTAAACGGCGGTTTCGTCGCCAGACACCGATCCGCCAGAACCTCCGTGGACGACTCCCACGAAAACATGCTTGACCGCGGTTCAGCTAGGGCAGGACTCTTCTTCGCTCCGAGCCGCCTCGACGAGGTCGGTGCGCACGTCCGCCCAGCCCCGACTCGCCAATCTTGCCGATGAACACGTATGCCGCCAAAGGGGACCCGGTACCAGACTCAACCGAGCCGCCTCGGGCCCCAAATCCGCATCGCCGATGTAGAGTTTGCCGCGACGACTTTTAGTCATCCGCCCATCAGATAGCCTTCGAGTCCTTCAACTTGCCTCTAAGATCATCAAACCATCATGCGATAGCCCCACGGTGGGCGCCAACCGTCGTGGAATTGTCACGGCAGATGTCCTCATGAAAGGACTTAGTCGCAGGCCATCGACGGGTTAACCTAGAGGGGTTAATGCGACACAAGACACGGGAATTATACTGGTTCGCCCTTCGATGAAGGTAAAACCTACGCCCGCTTGTGGTGTGATTGATATGGTTTCGCGATTAGGGAGCAATAGCTTTGCTTTAGCCTCGAATTCTTCGTCCTTAACTCGCCGCCGGTCGCCCCTTATATACACGGGTTGACGCCTGCGCCGTTTATAGAATCCCAATCCGCTCATACAAGAGTCCGCTTGGTTTCTCTTCCTTGCCTTACAATACAAGCTATAAAACTAAGGCGGTTTACATGTATGGACCTTAATTCACCTCTGGGCTCCAGGCCTCCATATGGGCCTGGAGTCAGCAGCTGGAATATATTCTGATGCAGGAGCCTCTGTGGAAGCAAGCTCATGCACAACGAGACGTCGCTCGCGATTGGAGGAGGTAGGTAGTGCAACAGAAATGGGTTCAACATTCAATGGATCTTGGGGAGGGATACAGGCTTTGAGTGAAGACTTTGAAGACTTTGTCTTCAGCTTCTTCTGGGAGGGAGCAACATCAGAGGTATCGTGGTGCTTCCTCTTCTTGGCTTCAGCCTCAGCCTGCTTAGTTTTCTTTTGCTCTGAAGCTGCTGAGGGGACCTTTGGCTTCGAGCCAGTCATACTGGTGGGGAAGACAATGCTTGATCTTTCCTGCCTTGGTGCTTCGGGTTCAGCTTCAGCAGGCTTCTTCTTCTTCTTGGGAGCAAGCTTGGGTTCAATGCCTGGACGCCCAAGAGCCTTTCTCTTCACGGCTTCATTGTGAGCCTGAACACATTTCTCAGCATAATATTCCATGCACTCACGAGAGCCTTTGGCTTCCTTGCGCTTCTTCTTGAATTGAGGCTTGAGGTCAATCATCATCTGCTTGAAATTTTGAATGTCACCAACACTAAGCTTGGATATATGCTTCTTGAATTGGGCCTTCTCATAGTAAATTTTGTTCTTCAGCTCAACAATTTTCTGAGCAATAGCAAGCTCCTTGGCTATGGCTCCTTGAAATGTGACACTGATGTCAATGGGTAGCTGCAGATCATCAATGGTGAGAGTAAGATCCTCAAACCATTCATCAATGAAGTTGTTGAGAATATCAGCATCAAACACAGACAAATCTTTGAAGATTTTGGCCTCCTGCTTGCTCTTGATGAGCATCTCCAGAGCATCATCAGCCAGATCTTCATCGCCTGGCAGGTCTATAACATTTTCCTCATTGCACATAATGCTAGCAGGAGTATGGTCATGCCTAGAAATCTTCTTGGGCTTCTTTGTCTTCTTGGAGACGCGGGATTGATCTTCAGACTGCACACTGGATTCAAGAGGTGCAGATTTCAATGGCTTCACTCTTGAAGCTTTTGGAACAGTAGAGGGCTTTGAAGCCTTTGACTTCTTCTTTGGCTTCGGAGACTCGGGAACTTCAACATGTTACTCCTCACCAGCAGCCTCTTCGACAATGGCCCTTTGGGAAGCAATGTGGGAGAGAAGCCCATCAAAGCCGTTGAAGGGGCCAATGATATTCTGATTGGCTTCACGACTGCCATCTGGCCTTGGAGCTGCTGGACCAGGGTTGAAATCAATACCCAATTCCTTCTTATTCTGCATAGCAAAGGATCTTCCAAACTGAAGATTTTTCTCGAACAAATCATCGTCACGACACCATCTAAGACTGGAGGCGGCATTCTTAGGATGTGGTCCTCTGACCAGGCAAGGATAGAAGCCCTTTGCAATGGCTTCAGCCTTTGTTCTAGGGTGCAACTTCTTGTACACAATATCATCCCATGGTGGCCTCACAACATTCTTCTTTGCATACTCATTTGTGACGTAGTTGTATAGAAACCATTGCTCTGCCCAATATCTTTGAATCCATTGGACTCGAGTCTTGCATTCACCATAGGTTTCTTCTGGGCCAGACTTGTATTGCTCATAATATCTGGTGGCAAGTCCAAAGCAGTGTTATCCCGGCGCTGCCTGCCACCCGTCTTTGCAGATTTACTTATTGCCATTGGATTCAAGCTGAAAGGCTTCAAGACAGTGTTTGGCTTCAGTCTGCGGGTCAAACAAGAACTGGCTTCTGGAGATTCATTGTGATGCTGTAAAAACTCTGCAAATGAATGCAAACTATGAGAACCAAGGGATTCTCCCATGGACATGTACATGTGACAGCATTAGAGATGCGAGGGAAGGGGAAGAGGTCATATGCATTCTCAGAAGATTTTGAAGATAAATCAGTTTGAAGACATTGACCTCATAGTGCTAAGACATTCACTTATAGAGGTGAGTTGGTTCCATATTTGTACGAATCCATGAATAGGTACAAGTGAGGAATCTAACTAGTTGTAATGCATAAGTGAAAGTACTTGCAAGATATGAGGTGCAGAAACAGAAAGATATAGATTTGGAAGTGTAGAAGCCACTTTTGGAAGAAGTGGACAGTTTGAACGGATCAAATAAGCGGTAAAAAGCAAGTTTTATTTACCGCTAGACGAGGCGGAAAGGAGGCCGAGCGGTCCAATCTCCCGTGCCCTAACTCGGCGGCAGAAGACACCTACGGCGGCAACGGAGAAGAGGACGTCCGCGGCCGGCGTGAAGATGGCGTCGGAGAGGTTGCGGCAGCTAAGCACTTCTTCTCCGACGTCGGCTGAGGCTAGTGGTGGTGCTAGGGTTTGAGCGAGACGGCGAGGTAGGAGAAGAGATAATGACTGTGTGGGGTGAAGTATTTATAAGGAGAAGGGGCAGCGCAGCGCAATTACGCAGGTGCCCCTGGCGGTTCACATCTTGTGGACACGTGGCAAACATGCAACTTATCGGGGGTTGAGCCATGATCCCAGACACGCCAGGTTTGTCGGGTGGTCGTTCCAACTTCTCCGGTATACATGCAAAAGAGATAAGAGCATTAAAAACAGTTTTAAATGTGTGTCTCTGTATCTTCAGCTGTCAAGGACACAGTGAAGACCTTCGACACGTGTCAACAGAATGCATATGAATAGACAGAGAGAATTTGAGGAATAAGCATAGACAGGGTTAGGGTCCGATCACATTCACTTTGTTAAGAAAATAGCAAATTGAAGACATAGCTATAAGAGCAACTCCAATGGGCCGACCCAAAAGGACGACGCTTTTGTCCGCTTTTTCTCCGTTTGGGTCGGCCAGGCGGACACGGATGTTCGCTTCCACGTTTGGGTCGGCGTGTGCGCCCAACGCTGGCCCGACCCATTTTGACGGCGCTAGAAAAAAATAACGCATGCATATTAAAAAAGGAGAACAACATTAATTAAACAGTAAAGCCGGCCACGAAGGACGGCGAGAGTCCATGAGAACACATTTGCATTTAAAAAAATAAAAACAACCTAAACTACGAGGCAATGCCGGTGCAGGGGGCTGTGCGGCCGCCTGTGCAGCCGCGGCCTGGCGCGCCTCTTCCTCAGCCTCTCGCTGCTCCTCCTCGAGGTCGCGCTCGAGCATATCGAGGTACTCGCCGTCGCAGCGCTCCTCGGCCACCCGGATCTGGCGCCAGTGCTTGATGACCCACAAGTATAGGGGATCTATCGTAGTCCTTTCGATAAGTAAGAGTGTCGAACCCAACGAGGAGCAGAAGGAAATGATAAGCGGTTTTCAGCAAGGTATTCTCTGCAAGCACTGAAATTATAGGTAACAGATAGTTTTGTGATAAGATAATTTGTAACGAGCAACAAGTAACAAAAGTAAATAAAGTGCAGCTAGGTGGCCCAATCCTTTTTGTAGCAAAGGACAAGCCTGAACAAACTCTTATATAGAGAAAAGCGCTCCCGAGGACACATGGGAATTATCGTCAAGCTAGTTTTCATCACGTTCATATGATTCGCGTTCGGTACTTTGATAATTTGATATGTGGGTGGACCGGTGCTGTCCTTACTTGGACAAGCATCCCACTTATGATTAACCTCTATTGAAAGCATCCGCAACTACAACAATAGTATTAAGGTAAACCTAACCATCGCATGAAACATATGGATCCGAATCAGCCCCTTACGTAGCAACACATAAACTAGGGTTTAAGCTTCTGTCACTCTAGCAACCCATCATCTACTTATTACTTCCCAATGCCTTCCTCTAGGCCCAAATAATGGTGAAGTGTCATGTAGTCGACGTTCACATAACACCACTAGAGGAGAGACAACATACATCTCATCAAAATATCGAACGAATACCAAATTCACATGACTACTAATAGCAAGACCTCTCCCATGTCCTCAGAAACAAACGTAACTACTCACAAAGCATATTCATGTTCATAATCAGAGGAGTATTAATATGCATAAAGGATCTGAACATATGATCTTCCACCAAATAAACCAACTAGCATCAACTACAAGGAGTAATCAACACTACTAGCAACCTACAGGTACCAATCCCAGACTATGAGACAAGAATTGGATATAAGAGATGAACTAGGGTTTGAGAGGAGATGGTGCTGGTGAAGATGTTGATGGATATTGCCCTCTCCCGATGAGAGGAGTGTTGGTGATGACGATGGCGATGATTTCCCCCTCCCAGAGGGAAGTGTCCCCGGCAGAACAGCTCTGCCGGAGCCCCAGATTGGTTCCGCCTTGTGGCGGCGGAGTCTCGTCCCGAAAGCTTGCTTATGATTTTTCTTCGGACGAAAGACTTCATATAGCAGAAGATGGGCACTGGAGGGCCAACAGGGGGCCCACAAGGCAGGGGGTGCGCCCAGGGGGGTAGGGCGCGCCCCCCACCCTCGTGGACAGGTGGAGAACCCCCTGACGTATTTCTTCCGATCAGTATTTTTTATTATTTCCAAAAATAACTTTCGTGGAGTTTCAGGACTTTTGGAGTTGTGCAGAATAGGTCTCTAATATTTGCTCCTTTTCTAGCCTGTAATTCCAAATGCCAAGCATTCTCCCTCCTTATGTGAACCTTGTAAAATAAGAGAGAATAGGCATAAGTATTGTGACATAATGTGTAATAACAGCCCATAATGCAATAAATATCAATATAAAAGCATGATACAAAATGGACGTATCAACTCCCCCAAGCTTAGACCTCGCTTGTCCTCAAGCGGAAGCCGATAACGATAAATATGTCCATATGTTTAGAGGTAGAGGTGTCGATAAAATAAAATACGGACATGAGGGCATCATGATCATTCTTATAACAGCAACATATAGGGATTTTGTCATATGATTTCTTATGCTCAAGTAATAATCTATTCACAATGCAAATGTATGAATCAGAAACTTTATTGAGAACAAACAAACTATAATCTCAGTCATTGAAGCAATTGCAATTTATCATAACATCAGAAAGAGTCTATGTCAGAGCTTTCTAGCAAGTCCACATACTCAACTATCATTTAGTCTTTCATAATTGCTAACACTCACGCAATACTTGTGGTTACGGAGTTTTAATCGGACACAGAGAAAGATAGGGGCTTATAGTTTTGCCTCCCAACCTTTTACCTCAAGGGTAATGTCAACAATAATAGTTCATACTAACCCACATCCAATTAGATATATCTATCAGGATCTTTCCAACACACTGTTCTTGCCAAAGGATAAAATAAAAAGGAAAGGTGAAGATCACCATGACTCTTGAATAAGGTAGAAGATAATAATAAAAGATAGGCCCTTCGCAGAGGGAAGCAGATGTTGCCATGCGCTTTCAGGGTTGGATGCACAAAATCTTAATGCGAAAGAACGTCACTTTATATTGCCACTTGTGATATGAACCTTTATTATGCAGTCTGTCGCTTTTATTTCTTCAACATCACAAGATCGTATAAAGTTTATTTCCCCCACACCAATCAATCATACATATTTAGAGAGCAATTTTTATTGCTTGCACCGATGACAACTTACTTGAAGGATCTTACTCAATCCATAGGTAGATATGGTGGACTCTCATGGCAAAACTGGTTTAAGGGTTTTTGGAAGCACAAGTAGTATCTCTACTTGGTGCAAAGAATTTGGCTAGAATGAGGGGGAAAGGCAAGCTCAACATGTTGGATGATCCATGACAGTATACTTTATCTCAGATATAATAAAACATAACCCATTACGTTGTCTTGCTTGTCCAACATCAACTCTTTAGCATGTCATATTTTAATGAGTGCTCCCAATCATAAAAGATGTCCAATATAGTATATTTATATGTGAAACCTCTCTTTCTTTATTACTTCCTATTAATTGCAACGATGACCAAAGCTATGTTTGTCAACTCTCAACAATTTTTAATCATCATACTCTTTCTATGTGAAGTCATCACTCTCCATAAGATCAATATGATCTCTTTGTTTCTTTTTATTCTTTTTCTTTTATTCCCTCAAGATCATAGCAATATAATCAAGCCCTTGACTCAACACTAATCTTTATTATATATAGCTCAAGGACTCGATTACGTAGAGAGATCATAAAGCAAAATTCAAAACTAGATTATACCAAAACTTTTATTCTACTAGATCAAGATACTACTAATAGGATCGAACTAAGAAAAATGGTAAAGATAGGAGTGTGATGGTGATACGATACCAGGGCACCTCCCCCAAGCTTGGCAGTTGCCAAGGGGAGTGCCCATACACTGTGATTATGTTCCTTTGCCGGTAAAGAAGATGATGGTTTAGTTGATGGCGTGGGTTTCTTCCTTAATTTGCGCTTGAGGATAGAATTTTGATCCCTCAAGTCATCAATCTCCTACTACAGGCTTAATATCTTTTTGCATAGTTCCTGCTTATTTTCCTGCAAGAGACGAAAAGGGATAAACTCGATCTTAAGTTTCTTTGCTCTATCAACGAGGCTTGACTTTTTGAACTCCGCTGCATGTCCCCAGGTTGAGGTAATGGGACTTCATCTTCATCTGAGCTCGTCTCCTCCTTTCTCTTGGGTTCATAGTCCTCTTCTTCTTCCGTAGTCCAACCACAATGCTCCACATCTCCATAGACCTTGGGATTTGCACGGTAATCAGCCACATAGCTTTCTCCTTCAGAATCCTGGGACGACATGTTGCTCTAATCTGCAGCAGGACAGCTCGAAACGAAAACAGAGGATATTTGCATGATAAAGGGATCAAAACCTTCGGGAGATTATATAATGAATTTTTACCGACCAAAATACGCAACATGCAAGAAAATGAAGTATGGAGAGCGCACGAGGTGCCCACGAGGCAGGAGGGCGCGCCCAGGGGGTAGGGCGCGCCCTCCACCCTTGTGGAGGCCTCGTGTCCTTCCCATACTGCTTCTTATTTTTCTATTTTTCTAAATATTCCAAAACGGAGAAAAATTGCCATTAGAATTGTTTTGGAGTCAGTTTACTTACCGTACCACATACCTATTCCTTTTTCGGAGTCTGAAACGTTCAGGAAAGTGTCCCTTATGTATTCCTCTGGGGTTACGGTTTCGATAACATTGGTTTCAACATTTATGGGATTACCTGAGATATAATGTTTGATTCTTTGACCGTTCACCACCTTCGGATTTGTGCCTTCGAAGTTGTTGATTTTTATGGCACCAGAACGATAGACATCCTCGATAACGTAAGGGCCTTCCCATTTAGAGAGAAGTTTTCCTGCAAAAAATCTTAAACAAGAGTTGTATAGCAATACATAATCACCTACATTAAACTCACACTTTTGTATTCTTTTGTCATGCCATCTTTTAACTTTTTCTTTAAACAATTTGGCATTCTCATATGCTTGGGTTCTCCATTCATCAAGTGAGCTAATATCAAATAACCTCTTCTCACCGGCAAGTTTGAAATCATAATTGAGCTCTTTAATAGCCCAATAAGCCTTATGTTCTAGTTCAAGAGGTAAGTGACATGCTTTTCCATAAACCATTTTATACAGAGACATACCCATAGGATTTTTATATGCAGTTCTATAGGCCCATAGTGCATCATCAAGTTTCTTGGACCAATTCTTTCTAGATCTATTAACAGTCTTTTGCAAAATTAATTTGAGCTCTCTATTACTCAATTCCACTTGACCACTAGACTGTGGGTGATAAGGAGATGCAATTCTATGATTAACATCATATTTAGCAAGCATTTTACCAAAAGCACCATGAATAAAATGTGAACCACCATCAGTCATTAAATATCTAGGGACTCCAAACCTCAGAAAAATAACTTCCTTAAGCATTTTAATAGATGTGTTATGATCAGCACTACTAGTTGGAATAGCTTCTACCCACTTAGTAACGTAATCAACAACAACTAAAATATGTGTATATCCATTAGAGGCAGGAAAAGGTCCCATATAATCAAAGCCCCAAACATCAAATGGTTCAATAACAAGTGAATAATTCATAGGCATTTCTTAACGTCTACTAATATTACCAATTCTTTGACATTTATCACAAGACAAGACGAACTTATGGGCATCCTTGAAGAGAGTAGGCCAATAAAAACCGGATTGCAATACCTTGTAACGCCCCCGATGCGGCTATATCTCCCACGTGTCGAGGCACGACTTAGAGGCATAACCGCATTGAAAGCAATGTCGCAAGTGAGGTAATCTTCACACAACCCATGTAATAATTTAAGGGGGAAAGGTACATAGTTGGCTTACAATCGCCACGCCACACAAGACATAATTAAACATGCATCATTCGAGTACACTCAAGGTCCGACCACGGAACCAAAATGAAGAAGATACCCCACATGCTAACACAGATCCCCGAATCGTCCCAACTGGGCACCACTACGATCATCCGAAACGAAACATAGTAACGACCACGTTCCTCGTCGAACTCCCACTTGAGCTCGGTAGAATCATCCTGACCGCCTCATCGGAACTCGCAACTGTGTTTGAAGTAACTGTGAGTCACGGGACTCAAGAATCTCACACCAGCGAGATCAAGACTATTTAAGCTTTAGGGAGGACATGGTAGTAAAGTTGAGCTGCAGCAAGCGACTAGCAAATATGGTGGCTACAACGCAAAAGAGAGCTAGAAGAGAAGCAAAGCACGGTCGAGAGACTAGTATTGATCAAGAAGTGATCCTGAACTACTTACGTCAGACATAACTCCAACAACCGTGTTCACTTCCCGGACTCCGCCGAGAAGAGACCATCACGGTTACACACGCGGTTGATGTGTATTTTAATTGAGGTCATCTTTGTGGTATCTACAACCGGACATTAACAAATTCCCATCTGCCTCATAACCGCGGGCACGGCTTTCGAAAGATATTACCCTGCAGGGGTGTCCCAACTTAGCCCATTATAAGCTCTCACGGTCAACGAAGGATTATTCCTTCTACCGGAAGACCCGATCAATCTCGAATCCCGGACTACAAGACATTTCGACAAAGAATAAAACAAGACCAGCAAAGCCACCCGATTGTGCCGACAAATCCCGATAGGAGCTGCACATATCTCGTTCTCGTGGCACACCGGATAGGTCAGCCCACGAGTAAAACCAGCCCTCGAGTTGCCCGAGGTGGCCCATGATCTGCCTGTTGTTCGGGCCAGACTCAAGGAGCACCGGTCCGGGGTTAAAATAAAGATGACCCTCGGGCTCATGAAACCCGGGGAAAAGGCTTAGGTGGCAAATGGTAAAACCAAAGTTGGGCCTTTTTGGACGAGTCTTATTCAAAGCGAACTGTCAAGGGGTCCCATAAATCACCCAACCGTAAGGAACGCAAAATCAAGGAACATAACACCGTATGACGGAAACTAGGGTGGCAAGAGGAACAAGACACCGTGCATAAGGCCGAGCCTTCCACCCTTTACCAAGTATATAGATGTGTTAAACAAAGCAGATATATTTATATATTGTGATATCCTCAAAGAAGTAAACATGTTCCAACAAGGAACAACACCTCCATGTTCCAACAAGGAACAAAACTCAGCTTCACCTGCAACTAACAACGCTATAAGAGGGCTGAGCAAAGCGGTAACATAGCCAATCAATGGTTTGCTAGGAAAGGATGGTTAGAGGCTGACATGGCAATATGGGTGGCATGATATAGCAAGTGGTAGGCATCGCAGCATAGGCATAGCAAAAGAGCGAGCAACTAGCATAGCAAAGATAGAAGTGATTTCGAGGGTATGATCATCTTGCTCGCAATGTTCTCGAGTTGTCGAAAGTCCGATCCTCGAAAACGTTCTCAACAGGTTCCTCGTAAGCGCACTCGTCTCGGGCCTACCCAACAAAACAAGGAACCACAATAAATCACGGTGCAATGCACAATCAACATGATGCAACATGACATGAAATGCAAAGAGGTGATATGCAAAGCGTATGTGCACTCCGGAAGGTAAATGAAAGACTAGGCATCATCTTGGCAAACCAAGCATGCCATCGAAAGATGAGATGATTTCGTAGAAATCGATATAGAGATCACCGGAAACGGATGCACGGTTTGGATATGACGGCCAAAACAAGAATGGTGAGAAACCTACGATAACAACATGAAGAAACAAAACCATGCATGTGTGCAAACTACCTCATAGCACAAATCAAAAAAATATGCCCATAATAAAACTACACCTAATGAAGATGCAAAAGACATGAACACAAACTTGCCCAAATGCAAAAACCAATGACACCACTGAGTTGGTGGGATTTTTCTACCCCAAAAACATATATAATATGTTAGGGTTGCATTAGGGAAAACATCACAAAACAATAAGTTAGAACCTGCCTAAAAAGGAAACTAACAGAAATGGCAATCTCCATATTTGGAAGTGTCCAGATTTGGACTTGCCCAAAACAGAAATGAAACAGAGCTGTAAATGGAAAGAAAATAAAATAGGCCTGGAGGAGGGTTGAGAGGTCGACAGGGTGACCCACTGTCATAGAGACAGAGGCCAAATGGGAATATAAAGGGGAGAAAAGAGCCCTGTGGGGATTCAACTGGTCTCCCGGTGAAAACCCTCCCCTGTTACCACCGGGCTGGTGTGTGCCATCGACAAAGGAGGAGGCTCGGTCCTAAACTACTTCAGCTGCAGAGCCGAACCGGTGGAGCGCGAAAACAGAGAATTAAAAGGGGGAAGTGGCGCGCTGGGTTCGAACCAGTCGCCGCGGTGGAAGAGCGTCGACCAGCTCGGCTACGGAAGGGAGTTCGTGAGAAACGGGAAGCCGCAAGACTTATCTAGTTACCCTGCCTGATCTAAGAACAGAGGAGCCGCACCGATGCCGGCGAGGCAACGGCGGGTTAGGGACTCGTGCCCTCGAACACGACGGACACACGAGGGGAACTCCACGGAACAGACGGACCAAGCCGAGCGTGGCTAGCGGCAACTACACGCCGCAAGCTACACCAACCCAAACAAACTACACCACACCGAGCACGCCGGGCGCGACACTAACAAGGATCGGCCCTACTCTACGGTGACCTAACGACGACAGAAAGAGCAGGGAGGAAGGGGTTATACCTCCTTACCCTAGGACACGAGAACGGCGACGGAGACGGGCTGACGGCGACGAGATCAAGCTCTGAAGATCGCGGGGACTCGACCGAGAGGAAGACAGTTCAGGCGCCGGTGTACGTGGCGCCCGGCCTCCGAGATGACGCCGTGGATGTAGTCGACGACGAGGAAGAAGGTAGACACGGGCCGCCGGGTCGAGGTGGCCGGAGAGCGCGCCGGCGACGGAGACGTGCTCCCAGATGCGCTCGGGAACCGAGCGGGGCGGCGATCTAGGGGGTTTTCCTACCTGGCGGCGGCGGCGAGAGGGAGAGGGGAACCCTAGGGTTCGGTCTGGCGCGGATGGGGATAAGAAGGGGGGCTAGGTGGCGAGGACGAGCTCGTGCTCTCCGAGCTCGGGGTCCCCATGGCGCTGCGAGAGGAGAGGGAAAGGTGGGTGGCGACGAGGCGGCCGCCGCCAAAGCGGGCCGGCTGCCACGTGGTCGGGATCCATCGGGGGTAAGTGCGGGCGCGGGTGCGCGAAGGCAGGGCGAGGAAAAGGTGCGGGCTGGCGCGGAGCTCTCTGGGCTGCGGCCTGAGGGGAACTGGGCCGGCTCGGGGAGGCCGGAGGCCCAGGTGGAGAGGGGCTGCTGGGCTGCTGCTGCTGCCTCTTCTCCTTTCCTTTTCAAAATAAAAAGGGAGAGAAAAGAAGTACAGGAGAAAAGAAAAGACTTAGAGTGAAAGGAGAATATTCCCACACTCCTGGAATTCCCCTCTATTTAAATAAAATGTAATGGACATTTTTAAAGGTAGAAAAATAATGCAAGTTTGAAAATGCTTCAAACTTGTGCCATTTTTGAACCTGACCATAACAATTTCAAATGAGGAGATATTAGGGCAGAGAGGTTTAGTGTAACAAGCAAGATTTTTAAGGAGAAGATGAACATTAAATGAAGGAGGGAATATATGGCACTTGGAGAAGAAAGAAGTAGAGGGAAGGAGGGGATGGTAAATGCAAGATGAGAAAGGCACATGCACAACATGACATGCAAGAGAACACCACCACCACATGACAAGAAGGGAAAATGCAAGATGACAAAAGGCACAAATGCAATATGGCAAAAGGAGCAAACAAAGAAAAAGAAAACTCACACAACCAAAACAACATGAGACCAAACATGACAAGAACCCACAAGAATTGGATGAGGTGAAATGATATATTGCCCAAAAGGGGAAGTTTACATCCAGGGTGTTACAACACTCCACCACTACAAGAGGATCTCGCCCGAGATCTAGGACTGAAAGAACTCGGATACTCGAACGGAGGTGATCCTCGCTCCTGTGTAGCTTCTCGGTCCGAATGGTGTGACCACTTCACTTTCAGGAATTTGATTGACTTGTTGCGCAGTCTTGCGCTCGGTTTCTTCAAGAATAGCAACGGGTGCTCACGATAAGAGAGATCTTCTTGAAGGTCAATCTCTTCAAGTTGATAGTGCGCTCAGAGTCTTGAAGCACTTAAGCTGTGACACGTGAAACACATCGTGCACATTTGCAAAGTTGGATGGAAGCTCGTTGATAGGCGAGATCGCCTCTTTTCCCAATGATCTTGAAAGGACCCACGATCTAGGGGCAAGCTTCCTTTGATACCGGGCGACGAGTACCTTTCATTGAGAGACGCGGAGGTAGACATGGTCTCCGATTTCAAAAGTCACATCACGGTGCTTATCATCATAATAGCTCTTTCCGCGCGATTGCGCTGCTTTGAGATTCTCACGAATGACCTTGCACATTTCTTACGCTTCGTGATCAAGTCATTGCCAAGAAGTTGGCGTTCACCGACTCGCACTAATTGAGAGGAGTACGGCACTTTTCGCCATAGAGAATTTCAAATGGGGCCTTGCCCGAACTCGCTGGAAGCTGTTGTTGTAAGAGAACTCGGCATATGGAAGACAATCTTCCCACTTCATACCGAAGGAAATGACACAAGCCCCGAGCATATCTTCAAGAATTTGATTCACTCGCCGACTTGGCCACTTGTTTGAGGATGGAAAGCTGTCTTTGAAACGAATGTTGGTGCCCATGGCCTTCGAAAGGAATCCTTAACTTGGAGGTAAAGATGCTGCCACGGTCTCAAGAGATCACTTGAGGAATGCCGTGCAAGGAGACAATCTCGAGGTGTATAGCTCGCCAACCGAGCTGCAGTGATGGATTCTTTGATAGGAAGAAAATGAGCCACTTTAGTAAGCTTGTCAATGACAACGAAGATAGCATCATTTCCACGCTTGGACTTTGGAAAGCCAGTGACGAAGTCCATTTCAATATGATCAAACTTCCATTCAGGAATAGCAAGAGGTTGGAGGAGACCAGCTGGTCTTTGGTGTTCGCTTTCACTCTTCTCGCAGACATCACACTCATTCACGAATTGAGCAATTCTCGCTTCATTCGAGTCCACCAATATGACTGCTTGAGGTCATGGTACATCTTCGCATTTCCGTGATGAATGGATAGAAGCGAATTGTGAGCCTCGCTCATAATGACTTTTCGCAGATCACCCTTAGGAACCACAATCCGTCCTCAAAGAACAGAGTGTCTTTGTCATCAACATGGAAGCACTTGTACTTGAAATGCCCTTGTCAATACCACGCTTCACTTTCTTCACCATGGTATCCGAAGTTGAGCCTCACGAATCTGATCTTCCAAAGTAGGAGAGACTATGAGGTTGGCAAGAAAGCCTTGAGGGACAACTTGAAGATTCAGCTTATGGAAAGATTCACAGAGATCCGCTGAAATGGCTTGAGGATTAGACTGTTGCAGATAAGCTTTCCTGCTCAAAGCGTCTGCAATGACATTGGCTTTGCCCGAGTATACTCAATACTTGGGTTGTACTCTTGAATCATTTCACCCATCGAGTCCGCCTCGAGGTTGAGGTTAGGCTGAGTGAAGATGTACTTGAGACTCTTGTGATCGGTGAAAATGTCCACTTTCCTTCCCAACAAGAGATGTCTCCAAGTAATCAAAGCATGGACAACGCCGCCAACTCAAGATCGTGAGTGGGGTAGTTCTTCTCGCTGGGCTTCAATGGCGAGAGGTATAAGCCACAACTCTCTTCTCTTGCATTAACACAAGACCGAGACCTTGAAGAGAAGCATCACGAAAACTTCATAAGGCTTGGATTCATCAGAGGAGTCGTAACAGAGCTGTGACGAGTTTCTCTTTGAGAGTCTTGAAAGCAACGCCACACTCTGGAGACCGACATACTTCACCGCTTCGAGAAGGTTGGAAAGAGGCTTTGCAATCTTGGAGAAGTTCTCAACGAATCTTCGCAATAGCTTGCAAGACCAAGAAAGCATGAGCTGCTTGACATTCGAGGGGTTCCCAATTCACAATTGCGGACACCTTCTCGGGATCAACAGCGATGCCCTTGGCAGAGATGATATGCCCAAGATAAAGCACTTCATCAAGCCGAATTCACATTTGGAGAACTTCGATAGAACTGATACTCTCGAGCTTGTCTAGCACCAATCGCAAATGTTTGGCATGATCCTTCTTATTCTTGGAGAAGACCAAAATATCATCAAGATAGACCAAGACGAATTCATTGGTGTAGGGGTTGAATATGAAGTTCATCATCCGAGAGAAAGTTGGAGGAGCATTGACGAGGCCGAAAGACATGACAGTATATTCATAAGAACCAAAGCTTGTTCTGAATGCTGTCTTGGGAATATCTTGTTCACGAATGCGAATCTGATGATACCCCATACGAAGGTCAAGTTTAGAGAACACCGTAGCACCTTTGAGTTGCTCGAAAAGCTCATTGATGTTGGGAAGTGGATACTTGTTCTTGATTGTCTTCTTATTCAATGGACGGTAATCGACGCAAAGTCGGTCCGTGCCATCCTTCTTCCGGACAAAAGAACACCACAACCCCAAGGAGATGAACTCGGTCGATCAAACCAGACGCTCTTGTTCATCGAGCTGCTTCTTCAATTCCTTCAGCTCATCCGGTCCAAGCTTGTATGGACGCTTATAAACGGGTTCGAGGCTCGCTCAAGATCGATAACGAACTCGGTGGCCGATGAGGAGGCATACCGGAAGTTCTTCCGAAAGACATCTTGGTACTCACAAACGATCGAATCGAGAGATGGCATTCAATTCGCCCTTCTCATTGAGAGAAAACAACCGAATAGTTTCATCACGAGAGGCATAGATGATCACATCATTAGAAGAATGAGTCAATTGAATTTCCTGGCGGCACAATCAAGCCGAGCTTTGCCGATAAAGCCACCCATTCGAGAATAAGATCAATGTCCGAGTCACCAAGAACCCTTGGTTTAGAAAGAAATCTATAATCACCCATCTTGATACCGACATTGGGAACCACCAGACTAGAACTCATATGCTTGCCCGGGAAACAATTGCTAGAGGTTTAGCCAGAAATTCAAGTGAAATCATGCTTGGCTAAAAACGGTCTCGACATGAAACAATGCGATGCACCGGTGTCAAAAAGAACTTTTGCAGAATATCATTAACAAGAAGATTACCCATTAGCACATCCGAAGAATCCTCCGCTGCTGAGCTGCATTCATCATATTGACCTTGGCATACTTGGGATTGTGCTTGACCACCGCATTGCCGGAAGATTTCAGGAGGAGGAGGCGGAAGACGCCTCTGGTTGAAGCACTTGTTCAGATAGTGACCCTTTCTGCCGACACTTGTTGCAAGTGACCTCGTAAAGCGGACGGTGGTAAGGAGCACTTGACCTTGGAGCTTGAGAATTAGACTTGTTCGATAGCTTGGGTTGGGTGGGTGGGAAGATCCACGACCACCGAGTTCTTCATTGGTAAGGCCGACGGAACGGAGGAGGGGGCAGATAAAACTTCTGCTGCTTGGCTGCCACTTGAGAGGACGAGGAGGACTGAATGCGGCCCTGATTCTCTTCTTAGAAGCCTCAAGACTTGAGTTGTGCTTGTTCTTGCTTGAGTGCCATGTTGTAGAAATCATCATACTTATCCGCTCAAACAGACAAGAGGTAATTGCAGATCCTCTCTCGGACCACCTCCGAACCGATAGATCATACTCCTTTCATCGTGTACATCTTGCTTAGCAAAACGAAGCGAGCCTCGAACTGGATATTGTATTGATAGACAGACAAGGTGCCTTGCTTGAGATTGCGGAACTCCTCACGCTTGCTCTCAACAACACTCTTCGAATGTGATGAGCTCGGAAATCACGGCGGAACTCATCCTGTAATGACACGACCTCCTCTCGAATCTTTGTATTGTGGAACCACTCAGCAGCTGATCCTTGAGTTGAAACGATGCAAACTTGACAAAGTCCTCGTGTCCGACATTGCTACAGTCAAAGTGCTTGCAGATGTCCACTAACCAATCATCGCGTCTGTTGCCTCAACACGTAAACCGAAAGACTTCGCCGATTAGCGAGGAACCGATCGAGAGTAGCAAAGTGTGGCTGATTGTTGCCTTGACCTTGATTGCCTTGATTGCCTTGATTGCCTTGATTGCCTTGCCCTCGAGCACGTTCTTGCAAGAGCTGCAAAATCATCTCGAGCATTGGCATTGGTGGCTGCCATGATAGCTTGCCACGCTTCGGAGGCGGAGGTGGAGGTGGAGGTGGAGGATTCGACCGATCCCCATCATTGCGATCCGGTTCGACGCGTACATGGAGCCATCTGAAGAGGGTGACATCCGTTAGTCCTTTGATAGACAAATGATAAGTAGAATCAACGGATAGAAATTGCAACATATAGTCTTCACAATAAACATTCGAACAAGAATGAACGAATGAATTCCAAAGTTAGACATCACACATCCATTAAGGTGAGAAGCCACTTAGATACAGATATGGAAACAACAACTGTCTTAGAAACAATTCGAATATCATAACTGAAAACAAAAGGTTGGCTTCTAGAATGAGCCGGAACAAACACATGATAGAGATTTCGCTCAAAGTGTTCGTGGTGGGGCTCACACGGCACGACGATAGCGGACGTCACGAATGACTAACAAGACGTCCCGAATCAGCATAGCCAAGGATTCTTTAAGACGCCTCGCGACCATCGTGAATCGACCGTGAATGAGCGGACCACTAAACGTTGAACCCCAATCTCAAATCATACATCCGTCGGAAAGAATATCCCGTAAGCTACTAGAATTCCCACCTATAAACTCCGAAACTTTCGGTTATGCAACTGGTGTTGGGGATACAGGGATACAAAATATATCACCCAAACTAACAATACCTAGATCCATTGTATCCATCCGTCAACACATAACCAAGAAATCCTCGGAAATCGTGTACCTCGACCTTGAAAAACATCCGTTATACAAGTCATGGCAATACTCAAGACTCGCCACAAGATCGGGCTATCGTGGTTATCTCACCAACAAGCGCACAAAAGAGATTTCGATGTCGGTAAAACTCAGGTATTCCAGAATCGCAACGATAAAATTGTGACGACAACACCTCGGAGCTCAACTCCCCGGGACACTGCCACAACCCCTAAATGTCAGGAGGCACCAAGAACAATGTTCTCGTCACAAAACCATCGGAACGATTCCAAGATACCCACGTGATCCTAAAAAAAAAATTTAGTGAAATTTGAGAAGAGAAGAGTCAAAACTCTACGTCAGGATACCTCACCAGAAGGTCGAAGGGACTGGGAAGCAAAAAGAATCCTACTCTCCGATATATATAATCCTAAGACTCAAAACATTTTCCATTCTAGACTCAACAACGTCAGCAAACAATCTAGTAGGGGGCTCCTAAGTCGGGGAAGGCTCTGATTACCAACTTGTAACGCCCCCGATGCGGCTATATCTCCCACGTGTCGAGGCACGACTTAGAGGCATAACCGCATTGAAAGCAATGTCGCAAGTGAGGTAATCTTCACACAACCCATGTAATAATTTAAGGGAAAGGTACATAGTTGGCTTACAATCGCCACGTCACACAGTACATAATTAAACATGCATCATTCAGAGTACACTCAAGGTCCGACTACGGAACCAAAATGAAGAAGATACCCCACATGCTAACACAGATCCCCGAATCGTCCCAACTGGGCACCACTATCGATCATCCGAAACGAAACATAGTAACGACCACGTTCCTCGTCGAACTCCCACTTGAGCTCGGTAGAATCATCTGACCGCCTCATCGGAACCTCGCAAGCTGTGTTTGAAGTGCTGTGAGTCACGGGACTCACAATCTCACACCCGCGAGATCAAGACTATTTAAGCTTTAGGGAGGACATGGTAGTAAAGTTGAGCTGCAGCAAGCGACTAGCAAATATGGTGGCTACAACGCAAAAGAGAGCTAGAAGAGAAGCAAAGCACGGTCGAGAGACTAGTATTGATCAAGAAGTGATCCTGAACTACTTACGTCAGACATAACTCCAACAACCGTGTTCACTTCCCGGACTCCGCCGAGAAGAGACCATCACGGTTACACACGCGGTTGATGTGTATTTTAATTGAGGTCATCTTTGTGGTATCTACAACCGACATTAACAAATTCCCATCGCCTCATAACCGCGGGCACGGCTTTGAAAGATATTACCTGCAGGGTGTCCCAACTTAGCCCATTATAAGCTCTCACGGTCAACGAAGGATTATTCCTTCTACCGGAAGACCCGATCAATCTCGAATCCGGACTACAAGACATTTCGACAGAATAAAACAAGACCAGCAAAGCCACCCGATTGTGCCGACAAATCCCGATAGGAGCTGCACATATCTCGTTCTCGTGGCACACCGGATAGGTCAGCCACGAGTAAAACCAGCCCTCGAGTTGCCCGAGGTGGCCCATGATCTGCCGGTTCGGGCCAGCACTCGAAGGAGCACTGGTCGGGGGGTTAAAATAAAGATGACCCTCGGGCTCGCGAAAACCGGGGAAAAGGCTTAGGTGGCAAATGGTAAAACCAAAGTTGGGCCTTCTTTGGACGAGTCTTATTCAAAGCGAACTGTCAAGGGGGTCCCATAAATCACCCAACCGTGTAAGGAACGCAAAATCAAGGAACATAACACCGGTATGACGGAAACTAGGGTGGCAAGAGTGGAACAAGACACCAGGCATAAGGCCGAGCCTTCCACCCTTTACCAAGTATATAGATGTGTTAAACAAAGCAGATATATTTATATATTGTGATATCCCCAGCAAGTAAACATGTTCCAACAAGGAACAACACCTCCATGTTCCAACAAGGAACAAAACTCAGCTTCACCTGCAACTAACAACGCTATAAGAGGGCTGAGCAAAGCGGTAACATAGCCAATCAACGGTTTGCTAGGAAAGGATGGTTAGAGGCTGACATGGCAATATGGGTGGCATGATATAGCAAGTGGTAGGCATCGCAGCATAGGCATAGCAAAAGAGCGAGCAACTAGCATAGCAAAGATAGAAGTGATTTCGAGGGTATGATCATCTTGCCTGCAATGTTCTCAGAGTTGTCGAAAGTCTGATCCTCGAAAACGTTCTCAACAGGTTCCTCGTAAGCGTACTCGTCTCCCGGCTCTACCCAACAAAACAAGGAACCACAATAAATCACGGTGCAATGCACAATCAACATGATGCAACATGACATGAAATGCAAAGAGGTGATATGCAAAGCGTATGTGCACTCCGGAAGGTAAATGAAAGACTAGGCATCATCTTGGCAAACCAAGCATGCCATCGGAAAGATGAGATGATTTCGGTAGAAATCGATATAGAGATCACCGGAAACGGATGCACGGTTTGGATATGACGGCCAAAACAAGAATGGTGAGAAACCCACGATAACAACATGAAGAAACAAAACCATGCATGTGTGCAAACTACCTCATAGCACAAATCAAAAAATATGCCCATAATAAAACTACACCTAATGAAGATGCAAAAGACATGAACACAAACTTGCCCAAATGCAAAACCAATGACACCACTGAGTTGGTGGGATTTTCTACCCCAAAACATATATAATATGTTAGGGTTGCATTAGGGAAAACATCACAAAACAATAAGTTAGAACCTGCCTAAAAGGAAACTAATGTAAATGGCAATCTCCATATTTGGAAGTGTCCAGATTTGGACTTGCCCAAAACAGAAATGAAACAGAGCTGTAAATGGAAAGAAAATAAAATAGGCCCGGAGGAGGTCTTGAGAGGTCGACAGGGTGACCCACCTTGTCATAGAGACAGAGGCCAAATGGGAATATAAAGGGGAGAAAAAAGAGCCCTGTGGGGATTCAACTGGTCTCCCGGTGAAAACCCTCCCTGCTACCTTTGGGCTGGTCTTGTGACTCTTGACAAAGGAGGAGGCTCGGGTCCTAAACTACTTCAGCTGCAGAGCCGAACCGAAGTGGAGCGAAAAACAGAGAATTAAAAGGGGAAGTGGCGCGCTGGGGTTCGAACCAGTCGCCATGCAGTGGAAGAGCTGCGGTCGACCAGCTCGGCTACGGAAGGAGTTCGGTGAGAAGCGGAAGCCAGCAGACTTATCTAGTTACCCTGCCTGATCTAAGAACAGAGGAGCCGCACCGATGCCGCGAGGAGGCAACGGCTCTGAGGGACTCCGTGCCCTCGAACACGACGGGACACACGAGGGGAACTCCACGGGAACAGGACGGACCAAGCCAGAGCGTGGCTAGCGGCAACTACACGCGCGGCAAGCTACACCGAACCCAAACAAACTACACCACACCGGAGCACGCCGGGCGCGACACTAACAAGGATCGGCCCTACTACGGTGACCTAACGACGACAGAAAGAGCGGGGAGGAAGGGGTTATACCTCCTTACCCTAGGACACGAAGCAGCGACGGAGACGGGCTGACGGCGACGAGATCAAGCTCTGAAGATCGCCGGGGACTCTGACCGAGAGGAAGACAGGTTCAGGGCGTCGGTGTACGTGGCGCTCCGGGCCTCCGTAGATGACGTCGTGGATGTAGTCGACGACGAGGAAGAAGGTAGACACGGGCCGCCGGGTCGAGGTGGCCGGAGAGCGCGCGCGACGGAGACGCGTGCTCCCGGATCGCTCGGGAACCGAAAGCGGGCGGCGATCTAGGGGTTTTCCTACTGGCGGCGGCGAGAGGGAGAGGGAACCCTAGGGTTGATCTGGCGCGGATGGGGATAAGAAGGGGGCTAGGTGGCGAGGACGAGGCTCGTGCTCTCCGAGCTCGGGGTCCCCATGGCGCTGCGAGAGGAGAGGAAGGTGGGTGGCGACGAGGCGGTCGCTGCCAGCGGGGCCAAGCTGCCACGTGGTCGGGATCCATCGGGGGTAAGTCTTGCGCTGGTGCCAAGGCGAGGCGAGGAAAGGTGCGGGCTGGCGGAGCTCTCTGGGCTCTGGCTGAGGGGAACTGGGCGGCTCGGGGAGGCCGGAGGCCAGTGGAGAGGGGCTGCTGGGCTGCGCTGCTGCTGCTGCCTCTTCTCCCTTTTCCTTTTTCAAAAATAAAAAGGGGAGAGAAAAGAAGTACAGGGAGAAAAGAAAAGACTTAGAGTGAAAGGAGAATATTCCCACACTCTGGAATTCCCTCTATTTAAATAAAATGTAATGGACATTTTAAAGGTAGAAAAATAATGCAAGTTTGAAAATGCTTCAAACTTGTGCCATTTTTGAACCTGACCATAACAATTTCAAATGAGGAGATATTAGGGCAGAGAGGTTTAGTGTAACAAGCAAGATTTTTAAGGAGAAGATGAACATTAAATGAAGGAGGAATATATGGCACTTGGAGAAGAAAGAAGTAGAGGAAGGAGGGATGGTAAATGCAAGATGAGAAAGGCACATGCACAACATGACATGCAAGAGAACACCACCACCACATGACAAGAAGGGAAAATGCAAGATGACAAAAGGCACAAATGCAATATGGCAAAAGGAGCAAACAAAGAAAAAGAAAACTCACACAACCAAAACAACATGAGACCAAACATGACAAGAACCCACAAGAATTGGATGAGGTGAAATGATATATTGCCCAAAAGGGGAAGTTTACATCCAGGGTGTTACATACCTTATGTGCAGTTCTATCTCCAGCGTGGTGTCCTCCATAAGCCTCGGAATGACACTTGCGTAGGATCTGTTCCTGTTCATGCTCAGGTACGCAACGTCTAATAATACCATCTACTCCTTCTTTATAAAGATGTGGGTCATCCCAAAAGTAATGTCTCAAATCATAGAAAAACTTTTTTTTTGCTGGTATGTGAAACTAGGTGGTATAAATTTAGCAACAATATAATTAGCATAATCAGCATACCATGGAGCAGTATGAGAAGCATTTATGACATTCAATTGTTCATTAGTAAAGCTATCATCAATAGGTAGTGGGTCATCAAGAACATTTTCTAACCTAGACAAGTTGTCTGCAACGGGGTTCTCAGCTCCCTTTCTATCAACAATATGCAAATCAAATTCTTGTAGCAAGAGAACCCATCTAATAAGTCTAGGTTTAGCATCTTTCTTTTCCATAAGATATTTAATATAAGCATGATCAGTGTGAATGGTTACTTTAGAATCAACAATATAAGGTCTGAACTTATCACAAGCAAATACAACTGCTCAGAATTCTTTTTCAGTAGTAGCATAATTTCTCTGAGCATTGTCTAGAGTTTTACTACCATATTGAATAACATTTAATTTCTTATCAACTCTTTGACCTAGAATAACACCTACATCATAAGCACTAGCATCACACATGATTTCAAAGGGTAAATTCCAATCAGGTGGTTGAACAATAGGTGCAGAAATCAATGCTTTCTTAAGTATTTCAAATGCTTCTACACAATCATCATCAAAGACAAATGGTACATCTTTTTGTAATAAATTAGTCAGAGGCCGAGAAATTTTTGAGAAGTCCTTAATGAACCTCCTATAAAAAGCGGCGTGGCCAAGGAAACTTCTTATACCTTTGATGTCCTTGGGACATGGCATCTTTTCAATAGCATCAACCTTGGCTTTATCAACCTCAATACCTCTTTCAGAAACTTTATGCCCCAAGACAATACCTTCATTAACCATAAAGTGGCACTTTTTCCAGTTCAAGACAAGATTAGTTTCTTCACATCTCTGCAAAACTCGATCAAGGTTGCTCAAGCAATCATCAAAATAGGATCCATAAACGGAGAAATCGTCCATGAAAACCTCACATATCTTTTCACAAAAGTCAGAGAATATAGCCATCATGCATCTTTGAAAGGTAGCAGGTGCATTACATAAACCAAAAGGCATACATCTATAAGCAAAAGTACCAAAAGGGCAAGTAAAAGTGGTCTTTGATTGATCATCGGCTGACATAGGTATTTGAGAGAAACCAGAATAACCATCTAGAAAGCAGAAATGTGTATGTTTGGATAATCTTTCTAGCATTTGATCAATAAAAGGTAAGGGGTAATGATCCTTTTTAGTAGCTTTATTTAATTTGCAGAAATCAATTACCATCCTATAACCTGTAATAATTCTTTGCGGGATCAATTCATCTTTATCATTAGGAACGACAGTAATACCTCCCTTCTTAGGGACACAATGGACATGACTTACCCATCGACTATCGACAGAACGGATAAATAATACCTGCCTCAAAAAGCTTTAGTATTTCCTTTCTTACCACTTCTTTCATCTTAGGATTCAGCCGTCGTTGGTGATCACGAACTGGTTTGGCATCTTTCTCCAAATTTATTTTATGTTGACATAGAGTGGGACTAATGCCCTTAAGATCATCAAGAGTATATCCAATAGCAGCACGGTGCTTCTTTAGAGTTTTCAATAATCTCTCTTCTTCATGCTCTGAAAGGTTAGCACTAATAATAACAAGATATATCTTCTTTTCATCAAGATAAGCATATTTAATAGTATCAGGTAACGGTTTGAGCTCAAACACGGGATCACCCTTGGGTGGAGGAGGATCCCCTAGGATTTCAACAGGCAGATTGTGTTTCAGGATGGGTTCTTGTTTAAAGAATACTTCATCTATTTCCCTTCTTTCATTCATAAACATATCATTTTCATGGTCTAGAAAATATTGTTCTAAAGGATCACTAGGAGGTACGGCAATAGAAGAAAGACCAATTATTTCATCCTTACTAGGAAATTCCTCTTCACGGTGTTGTCTACGAAATTTAAAGAAATTAAACTCATGAGACATATCACCTAGACCAATAGTAACAACATCCTTTTCGCAGTCTATCCTAGCATTAACTGTGTTCAAGAAGGGTCTACCAAATATAATGGGACAAAAGCTATCTTGTGGGGAGCCAAGAACAAGAAAATCAGTAGGATATTTAGTTTTCCCACACAAGACTTCAACATCTCTAACAATTCCCATTGGTGAAATAGTATCTCTATTGGCAAGTTTAATTGTGACATCAATATCTTCTAACTCAGTAGGTGCAATATCATGCTTAATTTCTTTGTATAAGTCAATAGGTATTGCACTAGCACTAGCACCCATATCACATAAGCCATGATAACAATGATCTCCTATTTTAACAGAATAACATGCATGCCTACACAGGTCTGTGTTTATCTTTAGCACAAGGTTTGGCCATTCTAGCAGTTTCATCACGGAAATGAATAACATGCCCATCAATATTATCAGACAAGAGATCTTTAACAATAGCAATATTAGGTTCAACTTTAATTTGCTCAGGAGGTGTATAAGTTCTAATATTGCTTTTACGGACCACAGTTGAAGCTTTAGCATGATCCTTTATCCTAACAGGGAAAGGTGGTTTCTCACCATAAGAAGTAGGAACAATAGGATCATTATAAGTGATAGTATTTTCTTCAACTTTAATAGGTGCAACTACTTTTACTTCTATGGGAGGATGATATTTAAACCACTTCTCATTAGGGAGATTAATATGAGCAGCAAAAGATTCACAGAAAGAGGCTACTATCTCAGAGTCAAGTCCATATTTAGTGCTAAATTTACGGAAAACATCGGTATCCATAAAAGATTTAACACAATCATACTTAGGTGTCATACCTGACTCCTTACCTTCGTCGAGGTCCCAATCTTCAGAGTTGCGTTTAATTCTTTCCAATAAATCCCATTTGAATTCAATAGTTTTCATCATAGGGGGGCGGCTCGGGCGATAACCTAGCCGCCGTCGCCTCCGCTCCCCTCTCCTCCCTCGCTCCGCCCGCCGCCGCCGGAGGAGGCCGACGGGCAAAGCCCGCTCGGTGGGGCGGTGGCGGGGCACCCTCGTCGCGCCGCGCGTCTTGACCCTGGACGAAGGCTCGCATCCGCGGCGGCTGCGTCTGCCAGGCAGCAGCAAGCGGGCGGCGGCCCCGGGCTCGGCGGTGGCGCTGTTTCCTCCTCTTCCTCGTCGGGAGAGTGGGGGGCGGCGCTGAGGGTGGCCATCGTCGATCTGGTGCGGCACATCTGGATCTCGCGGTGGAGGCTCTCCGGCGGGCTGCGGCGGCGACTCTTCGGTGTTCGGCGGCCGGCGGTGTGCGCGGAATGCCTGGGGTCCCCTCCCTCGGCCGGGGGAGCTGCGGTGGTGGCGGCGTGCCGCAGCTCTTGGATGGCGGCGCGGCCACGGGGGCGGCTGTGGTGCGGTGGCGCTGGTAGCGTGTGGCGGTGCGGCTGTCCGAGGCACGGATCCGGGCGGGGCTCCTGCGGATCTGGTGTGGTGGCCGGTGGGGGAGCGGCTCGTGGTGTTCCCAGCTCGCTGGTGCTCCTTCGACGGGTCCCGGCGGCGTCCGGGGCACGGATCCGGGCGAGGCTGCCCCGGATCTGGTACGTGGTGGTCAGCCTCGAGTTCGGTGGGCTGCAGGCGGCGCTGTGGTTTGGCTGCGGCAGCAAGGAGGGAGGATGGCGGCGCGGCGGCGCCGCTCTTGGCGATGGGTCTTGGGGCTGCCATGACGGCGTGTGGTGCCGTGGTGGTTTCTTGGCCGTGTAAGAGGCGGTTGGCGGTGGAGAGCGGTGTAGAGTGCTTGGCGCCGTCGGTGGTGATTGGCTGTGGTGATGATGGGTTTGGTGAGCTCGGGTGAAAGCCTTGCTCGGCCTTGGTCGATGCCGCGTCGACGGCGCCCTAGGACGTCGTTTCCTTGTTGGAGGCAGCGTCGTGGAGCCCTTCACCTCCCTCGTCATCTCAGCCACGGGCTCTTGGTGAAAACCCAAACTTCGCCTTGGCCTAAGTGGGCGTCGTGGCGTTCCTCGTCGCTTCCCTCTTAGGGGGCGCCTTTGAAGGTCCGGTCCTTCATCTGCTGGTGGTGGCTCTGTGGCTTTGCAACCGTCACCGGCTAGGCGAAAGTCTGTGACCTCGGGGCCGGCGTGGAAGTCGGAGCGGCAGCTCCGGGTATCTCCTTCCTGTGGTGGCTGGCTTTGGTCGCCAGGGTGACATGGTCATCGACTAGGTGGGTTCGTGGCCTCGGGGCCGGAGTGGAAGTCGGTGCGGCGGCGCCGGAGATCTCGTGTGCGTAGGGTGTTGGCTTTGGCCTCTAGGGCGGCGGAGCCATCGACTAGGCTGGTGCGTGGCCTCGGGGCCGGTGTGGATGTCGGAGCGGCGGCTCCGGAGCCCAGTGTTCTGTTGTAGGGTGTCGTCTCTGGTCACTTGGGTGACAGTGTCGTCGACTCGAGTGGTGCGCAGCCTCGGGGCTGGCGTGTGCGTGTATCGCAGATGTATCGGTTTTCAGCCAGTTTTCCTTATAAACTTGTCAATTATCTTCTTAATGAAAAGGCAGAGCTCCTGCCGGTTGCTCGAAAAAAAATAGTTTTCATCATAAAAGAGCCAGCACAAGAAGTATTGAGCATGGTGCGATTGTTATCAGAAAGCCGAGCATAAAAACTTTGAATAAATATTTCTCTTGGGAGCTCATCATTGGGTTCAAGCCTCCCCCAAGATTGAGCGATGCTTTCTCCTTCGCAAGGCCAAAAAATTATATATATAATTGCGATCACGATGAACAAGATGCATAGGATAAAACTTTTGATGAAATTCCAATTTCAATCGTTTGTAGTTCCATGACCCAGTATCATCACATAGCCTATACCATGTCAATGCATATCCCTTCAAAGATAAAGGGAAGACCTTCTTCTTAATAACATCATCGGGTATACCTGCAAGCTTAAATAATCCACAAACTTCATCCACATAGATTAGGTGCTCATCAGGATGCTTTGTTCCATCTCATGCAAAAGGATTAGCTAGCAGTTTTTCAAACGTACCCGAAGGAATTTCAAAGTAGACATTTTCATTTTCAGTAGGTTCAGTATGTTGAGGAGCAACTCTTTGCTCTCTTGGTTGGGGTGAAGATACCCGAACAAGCCCTCAGAGGATTACTTTCCATAGTAACAAGTGACGATGAATTTCAGCACACTATATAAATTTTCCTTACCAAATTCCACCTACCAAAGGCGCTTCACTCCCGACAGCGGCGCCGTAAAAGAGTCTTGATGACCCACAAGTATAGGGGATCTATCATAGTCCTTTCGATAAGTAAGAGTGTCGAACCCAACGATGAGCAGAAGGAAATGATAAGCAGTTTTCAGCAAGGTATTCTCTGCAAGCACTGAAATTGTAGGTAACAGATAGTTTTGTGATAAGATAATTTGTAACGAGCAACAAGTAAAAAAAGTAAATAAAGTGCAGCAAGGTGGCCCAATCCTTTTTGTAGCAAAGGACAAGCCTGAAACAAACTCTTATATAGAGAAAAGCGCTTCCGAGGACACATGGGAATTATCGTCAAGCTAGTTTTCATCACGTTCATATGATTCGCGTTCGGTACTTTGATAATATGATATGTGGGTGGACCGGTGCTTGGGTGCTGTCCTTACTTGGACAAGCATCCCACATATGATTAACCTCTATTGCAAGCATCCGCAACTACAACAAAAGTATTAAGGTAAACCTAACCATAGCATGAAACATATGGATCCAAATCAGTCCCTTACGAAGCAACGCATAAACTAGGGTTTAAGCTTCTGTCACTCTAGCAACCCATCATCTACTTATTACTTCCCAATGCCTTCCTCTAGGCCCAAATAATGGTGAAGTGTCATGTAGTCAACGTTCACATAACACCACTAGATGAGAGACAACATACATCTCATCAAAATATCGAACGAATACCAAATTCACATGACTACTAATAGCAAGACTTCTCCCATGTCCTCAGGAACAAACGTAACTACTCACAAAGCATATTCATATTCATAATCAGAGAAGTATTAATATGGATAAAGGATCTTAACATATGATCTTCCACCAAATAAACCAACTAGCGTCAACTATCTAGCAACCTACAGGTACCAATCCCAGACTATGAGACAAGAATTGGATACAAGAGATGAACTAGGGTTTGAGAGGGGATGGTGCTGGTGAAGATGTTGATGGAGATTGCCCTCTCCCGATGAGAGGAGCGTTGGTGATGACGATGGTGATGATTTCCCCCTCCCGGAGGGAAATGTCCCTGGCAGAACAGCTCTGGCGGAGGCGGGAGGAACTCTGAGGGGAAAGGGTTGGCGGGGGCCTTGCCCTTGGCCTTGCTGCTGCTGGCGCCGGAGAAGAGCCCCATCTCGTTGTGGTTGTGGTGGCTAGGGTTTTCCGGCGACGGGGGAGCAAAGCTTGCTAGATGTGGACGGCGAGTTTGGATGAGGACGGCCACGCCGCACGGTCGGCTTAAAAAAGGACGAGCGTCGTCGCTGAAGCGTGTGCCCATGGTCATAAATTAAGCTGACCGCGTGGGCAGCGGGTAGTTGGACGGTCGCCATGTGGGGACGCGGCGGACAACGAGAAGGCGCACGTAGCGTCCGTTCGCCGTCCGCGCCGACGCATTTGGGCGCAAATTTGGGTCGCAAATGCATGGCGCGGACGCGATGCGGACGTGATTTGGATTTGGGTCGATGCGGTGGGCCGCTACTTTTGTCCGCGCCGATTCAAACGGACGCAGGCGGACGAATTGAGTCGGCCCTTTGAAGTTTCTCTAAGTGAAGTGAATGCTGTAGAGGACAAAACATATATATCTAATCTCTTCCTAATAATAAAGCACGGATTGGGTATCTGGGTTCACCGTCGTGGCTTTTTACAAGCAAGCCCCTAGCTTTTATGAGAATCAACCCGCACTCCTGATTAAGTCAACACGACCGACACGAGCAGGAAAAAAAAGAACCCCAACCGCACGACCCACGAGTCCACGACCCTGCCCCCGATCTCATCTTCCACCTCCAGCATGCCGCCACCCTTGCCGCGCGCCGCCTCCGCTGCCACGCCGTCGCGCGCCGCCTACCCCGCCGGCGCTCGTCCCCCTGTACCGCCCTCACCTCTGCGGCCTTCCACCGCCTACGACACTCGACGATGCAGCCGTTGCCGGCTCCCCCCGTCCCCGGAACCACGGCGCTGCCGGGACTCTTCCCACTACCCACTACTCCCACCTTTGCAATGGTTCCCCCAAACCCGCCGGCTTCTCCATCAGGGCGCACTCCACCACCGGTTGCCCCCGTCCGCCTTGCTCCCCACCTCCTCCTATACAAGCCCCCACCCACATCTCATCCCCAACCCAGCACCCACGCAGATGCGGCGGCGGCGGCGACCGCTCAACAGCCTAAGAAAGCCAGATCGAGGACTCCTCCTTGGAGCCTCTCCCCGCTCATTGGTTCGTCGGCCCCAAGCCCCCCTCGCTGTGGTGACATGTCTGAGGGCTTAGCCAGCAAGGGTGCCATCTTAGGGGTGGCGGGGAAGTTGCTGGCGGTCGAGCTCTGACTGTTGACGCGTGGATGGGTGGGGTCCAGGAGCCACCAAGACAACCAGGAGAGTCTTCCTAGAGAGCGAGGACTCGGGCGGCAGCAACAACCAGCGGCGATGACCCCGATGATCTTGCCGACCTCACCCACCTTGCCGATAAGTTCTCGGTATGTATGTTGTGCACCCCGTTCTGCCCAACCCTTGCTGTTGCAGGCTTCCACCGTATGCTCGTGTGACTTTCTTTTGTATTCACGACCATGCTTTCCACAAATTGTGTTCGGCAGCTTGGCAGGTTGGATAGGTAGCTCGCTGCTACCATGTGAAACTACCCAATTACTAATGCTTCTGAACCTCTGATCGGTATAGGTTGGAGGAACATCTCTGCAATCACATGTATAGCAACTACTCCCTCCGTCCTAAAATACTTGTCGGAGAAATGAATAAAAATGGACGTATCTATAACTAAAATACATCTACATACATCCATTTCTCCGACAAGTATTTCCGGACGGAGGGAGTACTAAATTTGTTGGTACTACTGTAGCAGCTTCTTCCAAGTAAATTATTTGTTAGCAATTATGATGTCGCTAGCCTGTTCTGCTCAGAATCACAACACATGATAACACCAACAAAAAATTGATATATCTGGCATGTTTGATCTTATTTTACTCCATGACCACAGGGAAGGTAGTCGGTTTTCTATTTTGCTCATTTGTTTTACCCAAAATAGTAATCGGGTTAACTTAACTTACTGTGTCGGTGTATGCTGGAGACATTCCGTGCCTTTCATTTTAGATGTACACAAGCAAGCAAATTGCAGACGAGAAGGAAAACAAGTTGCTCTCCTTGGTTCACTTGCCGTTGTTCTCAGTCCATGAGACAGAGCTTCAGTCTCTCATAACTCATAACAGGTCGATGTACTATCAGCTGCATCCGTCATGTACTCGTGGAGCTCTTGAGATACTTCAGATACGACACGGTGGTCTACGTGTCCAAATGGCAAGGTTATATTCAACAATTGTAGAAAGCTGTAGAAAACATAACACACAATTTTTTCCTGCATATATAGATTTGCTTGATTTTTTAGTAATAAAATAATTTGGTATTCAGTGTTTACTTGAATATTTTAGAGTGATTTCTAGCAATGTTCATATCAACACAAGTAACAGAGCAATGGACTGAGACATTCTCAGTGTGTTGTAGTTTCCATGTTGTGTTATCAGGAGGGAGACACGGCGTTCAATTAGTCACGGACAATATGTCGAGCCGTGGCGCCATCCAGCTGCAAGAGCCGTGGCGAGCAGTGATAGAGGAGAAGATCCGCGGCGATGCTCTGAAGGCCATCAGCCATGGCGGTTGCGGCTGTGCGCGCACGCAAGCGGCTGCGCGCGGCACGTCGGTGTGAGAAATCGACAAGCCTTTTCCCACATCGTTCAATTGATTATCTAAGATCAGATAGAACGAGCCTTCCACAAGGACAGTGGCGCATCGAGAGGATGGTGGACAGTGGCGCATCGCCGGCGCGGATGAGGAGATTGGAGCAGAGAGGATGGAGATGGAGCCGTGCGGGGCTGTAGAAGGAGATTGGAGAAGAGAGGATGGTGGACAGTGGCGCATGGCCGACGCGGATGAGGAGATTTGAGAAGATAGGATAGAGCCGTGCGGGGCTAGAGAAGGAGATTGGAGAAAGAGGATGGAGCCGTGCGTGCGCTGGAACGGCCGGCGAAGAGAACGGAATAGTAGGTGTACGGCTGGAACAGGCGGGCCAGCTTGTGTGGGCGCTGGATGATGGAGTCATGGAGAAGAGAGGATGAGCCGTGATGGATGTGGATAAGGTCACGGGAGGAGAAAGATGGAGGCGGTGAGGCACGTACTCCTCAAAAGGATCTCTCTCGGGGTGGGGCGGGGATTGAATGCCTGTTGCAACTGCTCATTTCTTTTTTTTTGAGGGATGTTGCAACTGCTCCTACGTGCATGCACTGGCTAAATCAACTCGATCCATGAAAATATAGAAAGTATGGACGTGGATGCATCTAAGTGTACTCTTACATGTCAACTTTTTAGCACGTTGCAAACAAGTTGCGTTTGACAACAAATTCCCATGATACACTATGCTTAGATATAACATTCAGTTTTCTCCCGTTGCAACGCATGGGTATTTGTGCTAGTCTCTCCCTAATAATAAAGCACGGATTGACTCCGTAGATTTACCGTCACAATACGCTTTCTTCTCATGTCATAATACGCTTTTACGATTTGTATAGACAAAAATCATAATATAAACGAGGTGGTACTAATTTTATGGAATTTTTATCCGTCGTCTAAGAAAATTTAGTCCGAAGGCCGCTACGCGCCCAACGGGCTGGGCTTCAACCTGAAGTTCCGCACGCTACCTGGGCCACATCGTCAAGATGGAAAAACGATTCCTGATGGCCGCTCCTGCCACCGTCAGGGCAAAAAGAATGAAAACTAATCCAGTCCAATTGAGAATCAAACTCCCAACCTCGGCTTCCATCTATAGGGAAGTAGCCAGCCGCACGGTACTATGATAGCATGATATTCGATTTCTATTAGTCCCATATTGCTTCTTTAAATTAAATCAGCCAAGAGAGACCCTATAAATCCCACTCAAAAAGACAGAAAAGATAACATAGAGGCAAGGAGGGGACAATCCAGATGCGGCGGATGGCGGGATTTGACGGTCGGTAGGGTGCTCGTGCTGCCGGCGACGAACACCCCACATAGAGGCAGGTAGGGAGGGGCCGGGGCGGTGATCAAAGTAGACTATGTCGGCGGCGGCTGCACATCAGGACTAGCGACCAGGAGGGTGCGGTGGCTTGTGTTGGTGGGGACGACAGATCCAGAGTCGAGGCCAGCTCCGGACGAGGCGGATGGCGGGGTTCATCACCGGCACATTGCCAGGACACTTGCGGAGCTGGCCGGCAAAGGCGCAGTACTGTGCGAGCAAAGCCGCGCGGCCCTTCTCGATGGCGGTGGAGCCGGCGTCGGTGAAGGCGTACATGGTGGCCATCTGAATTTGGTAGTGGTATGTGATCCTGTTGAGGATGGACAGGGGATGTAAACGCTTGACAAGACATCGACGGCCAGCGTTGTATACGGGTTTAACTCCATGCAATCAAGTTGAATCGGTGACGAAGAGTTTGCTTCGTAGCTGCTTGTGGATTCTCCCGATCAGAGAGAGTAGGCTGGTAGCACAAGTTACTCTGTATTTTCATTGGACGCAGCATACGCGGGATGTTGCGACGTCGCCGGACAATGCGGCGTGTCCGCTTGAACCTGTTTGTGATGATGCAGTCAGCCCAGTGGCAGCTTTGCGGTTTTTTTTTAACGGCGGAGCGGCGGGATGACCCGTCCATCTTGCAACCTGACGCAAGGGCGCGGCAGGCGCTGCTGGCCGTCGGCGCGGGACGCGGGAGGAGCTGTGGCATTCGGTCACTGCGCTGCGGAGACGTGGAGGTGGATTGGATTGGGTCTTCCCTCACGAAGACAATCTTCATGGTACCTGATGAAAACTGCAGCTATAGTTGCATGAGCGCGACCCACAAAAAAATGTAGATGTACGTTATCTACATATTTTTGCAGGATGAAAAAACAGAGTCATAATTAACTCACAAAAAATTCTGTTTTTGCAAATCCGAAACAAAAACAGAGTCACAATTTGTATTTATGCGACGAATAATGGCAGTTTCAAATGCTAAATTTAAACTAAGATTTTTGGAATAAACTATTGTCTCTAAAGCTTGTCTCATGTAAGCCACCAACTAAATATATTATATTAGCATGAACAACTGTTAAGTGCAACCAATGGTCAGTTTTATTTGATTTTGAATAAACAAGGTGGGCTATACATTGTATTATCTCAGTAGCTTGATTTGAACCCCGTTGCAACGCACGGGCTCTTTTGCTAGTAATAATAAAGCACAGATTGACTTTGTCGGGTTCACCGTCACAATACGCTTCTTCCCGTGAATTTACGCTTTCAGTTTTTTCATCTATATTATTTTCTACATCCGAGGTGGTACTATTCATGTGATCACGTGGCCCGTCATTAAATTAAAGGTACCCCAAAAGTTGATATTATTTACCACGCTGCCACCCATAAGGAAAAAAAACTGTCGTCGTTTGGTACTTTGGTATATTCACCCCGTGATCCTCCAAATCGATGTAGATCAAGGCGGGTCAACCAGCACGGGGGCGTCAGGCGGCTCTCGCTCGATCCGATCAAGTGACATCCGCAAAGGGCGGCGGCGGCGCATGGGCTCGACGCGCAGAACGACGGTGGCATCAGGATCCAGGCGAGCAGCTTAGGGCTTCTTCGGGGCGGCGCCATGGTTTCTCTGGCGACGAGGACGCGGCACTCCCCTTCTGGTGCGGCGCACGAGGGAAGGAGGAGGGGATCGACCCAAGACGGGGGCTGAGGCCGGCAGCGCTGTCTACACAAGCCTCACCGGCGGTGCCCTCCTCTACACCTTCTCGCTCACCCCCGTCACCTTCTCGCTCACCACCGGCGTAGTAAGCATCCTCGACGCCGTCAGCTCTTCACGAGGCACCAATTGGCATCCCAGCGGAGTAGTCATCCTTGACGCCGTCAGCTCTGTACAAGGCACCAATCGGCATCTTCGAGAGTTAATTGACCAAAACCACCAGATTTGTGCCTAGGATACTCCAAAATAACCAACTTGGTCGAAAATAACGAACAACCACCACTTCTGTGGCAAGTGGATAACAGATAGCACTAAAGACACTGTGACCCGCAGCTAAGTGCGAATCTGACATGCCTGGCCCGCCTGTCGGTACCACGTGGCCAGGGCTAACGGCGGAGGCCAGACGGCCGTTTTCCCGCTCGTCAACTCTGTTGGCTAGCGCGACGAGTTCTTCTCTCGCTCGTTCTCTCTCTGCTTCTTCCCTGGCGCCGACTGTCACCGCCATTGCCGGCGCCATCCGGCTCCGCGACGCCCTCTGGGGAGAGAGTCATGGTGTCTTGATGCGATGGTTACGGCTCGTCCTCGTCGTCGATGATGAAGTTAGCAAGGTAAGCTTCGCTCATGTGCATCTAGGGTTAGGGTTCTAGGTAGAAAGGGAAACTTTCCTTTAGAAATTGAACATTTTTCCTTATGTTTAGGCACTGCGACCATGGAGTGCGGAATGGTCTTGGCCTAGCTCGAATCATCCTGCACGTTGTGAGCATCGATCCCCTGTGAGAAGTTGGTTGCGTTTGAATCCACCGATAGTGGCGGGAGGTTTCTAGGTTGTGCAAAGAAGGTAAAATAGCGGTGCAATTAGGTGTTATCTTGTACACATTTCAGGTGCTTGGCTGTTTCTTGATTTTGTGAAAAATGTGAATTGTAATTTTCTTAGATGGTGATAGAATTAGGTGCGCAAATAGGATGTTACAAGTAGAACATTGTTATTTTTTATAAGTGTGCCATGAGTTTTGTTCATAATAATTTGAGATATGTAGTACATATCATTATTTTTCTTGTGTATTACAAGTATAACATTAGCACAATTTAATAGGTACATATCATTGGAACCAAGTAGAACATTAGCACAATTATTTGAGCTCAGTGGTTTTGCATTGTTATCAGAACATTTGAGCTCAGTGGTTTTGCATTGCTAATAGTTAGTTCTGGATTGGTCATAAATTTAATTATTTTTTTCACACATTCTTAGGATGGACCCAAGTGCTCATATGTGGAATGGGTTGATTCTGAGTGGCAAAATCCCATTGAAGACAACTTTAAACAAGATCTGGACTATGTATGAGAAGGAGTTGACTGACAGGTTGAGACAGGACGTAGTTAATGCTGAAGAAGTCTATAAGGTAGTTGAAGAGAGAGAAAGATGGAAAATGACACGAGGTTCTTTAAAGTTGACTTTGCTAAAATGGTGGTGACAAAGAGGATGCAATTGCCCAATTAGGCAATGCGAATAGCTCTTAGTGACTGAAGGAAGAGCTTGAGAAAAGAACTTGGCTGTGAAAGCAGACACTAACATCCATCAGGTGCTAAGGGCCAAAGCAGAGAAAGAGAGAGACCAAGAGAAGTTAGAGAAGTTGAAGCTGCTGCAGGAGATGGACCAGATCAAGCAGGAGAGGGAAATGTTGTTGGGGGAGAGGGAGAAGTTCAAGCAAGAGAAAAGGCACCTGGAGTACACCATAGGTGATCTATTCTAGGAGAAGGAGGCCACCAAGGGGAAGATCAGGAAGATCAAGGAGATAGTTGATGAATGAATTCATGTTGTTGTACTAGTATCTGCTATTTGTATCACTGAACATCTCAAGACATTTGTGCTGAAATTGTGCTTACGGTGAATCAATTGTGCTCTTTGGATTATGCTATTCATGACTCATTTGTGCCTGTTTTGTGTTTGATGAAAGTGCAATATTAGTCATGTTCTGGGTAATATAATTATGGTTGGGTGGTTGTCGAGGGCTCAACAACCCTACTTTTGGGTGGGTTCTTTATGGTTGTGTAGTTGTCGAAGGCTCGACAACCCTACGTTTGGGTGGGTTCAAATGACACACATGTTGACATATTCAAATGAAACACATGTTGACATAGTATCATAGGACTCAAATACAATTAGGTTCATAGTTCATAGCACCCAAATGGAAGGTTCAAATGACTCAAATACTACATAGGTTCACATAATAGCAAATCACAACCATAGTTATCACATAATACAAGTCAACAACATGAACATCACATATAACTCGGTTTCCTGTAGCAATGCAAGTCAACAACCCTTTTCCATTCCCATTCTTGCAGCATTTCTTGAATCTTGTCATCATCAGCTATGTCAACCAATTTTCTTTCCCCGGGGCCATCTGCCTGCCTCCTGCTAATGTAGTACACAAAATCCTCTTCCTTCAACCCTTGCTTCAACATGAATTTAGTCTTCAACCAATCGAAAGTGAGGTCCACTACGCTAACTTGCACAACACATGGAGACAAGCCTTGGACATGAACAACAGGGCTAAGCACCCACTGAGTACCCTCAGCCATCTACAACACACAAACCTCTTAGTACCTAACCTATGATACACTAAACCACGAGAAAAACAAACTAGGGTTTTAACAAAACTATGATACATTAAACCAACCAAAAAATGGGGGTGGAGTTGATTTACCTTCTAGTTTCGAAATCCTGAAGATCCAATGGTGAAAGTGAGTGGATGAGAGTGGTACTGGATGAGAGTGAGTGGATGAGAGGGGTAGAGGTGATAGTGAGTGCAGAAGAAAGGAATGGGAGGGGTAGAGGTGGAGATGAATGGATGAGAGGGCTAGAGGTGGGCCCAAAGAATCTTATCCAGTCGAAATGCTCTCTGGATAGGGTTGGGTAGTTGTCGAAGGCTCGACAACCCTACTTTGTGGGTGGGTTCTTTATGATTGGGTAGTTGTCGAAGGCTCGACAACACTAGTTTTGGGTGGGTTCTTTATGGTTGGGTAGTTGTCGAAGGCTCGACAACCCTAGTTTTGGGTGGGTTCTTTATGGTTGGGTAGTTGTCGAAGGCTCGACAACACTAGTTTTGGGTGGGTTCTTTATGGTTGGGTAGTTGTCGAAGGCTCGACAACCCTAGTTTTGGGTGGGTTCTTTATGGCTGGGTAGTTGTCGAAGGCTCGACAACACTAGTTTTGGGTGGGTTATATATGACATAATCAAATGAAACACAGGTTGACATAGTATCATAGGACTCAAATACTAGATAGGTTCATAGTTCATAGCACCCAAATGGAACAGAGGTTCAAATGACTCAAATACTACATAGGTTCACAGTTCATAGCACCCAAATGGAACACATGTTCACATGACTCTAATGAAACACAGGTTCACATGACAGATACATGGGTGGCATTCCCAAAAGTTTGAAACAGGAGGCACACATCAAATTTCAAACATTTCCACTGGCAGTGAAGTAGCTCTTCCGTCTTGCATATTTCTGAGCTTTCTTCTTTCTACCTGTTCCAGCTGTTAAAACTCCTGCAACTCTTCCACCTCTCACTGATCTCATCTTTGTGGTGAAAGAAGAAGTAGATGTAGATGAAGGACCAGCAGATGAACTACCAGCTGTTGCCCTTGTTGCTGGCCTTGGTGCTGTGAAAGCATCCCTAGGTGGAGCCCTTGGTGCTTCTCCAGTTGGTGCCCTAGGAGCAGCATCAGGTGGAATGTAGGCTTCTGCCTTCTGCCTTCTCTTTTCCTGCAGTTTAACAATCAAAGAAAAAGACACATTGAAACATGGGTATGTAGCTAACTTGCAATTAAGTGACAAAGCTGATGATGTTACCATGTTTTTATTCTTCCTTAACTGGAGGTCAGCCCTCAAAGGTTGTGAACAGTTAGTAAACCTATGTCCCATTAACTTGCAGTTGCCACATTTGATTGTAGCCATCCTAGAAGTATCTTTTGGTTTAGGCACTTCAAACCTGCCCTTCTTCCTTTTTTCTTCTTTTCTTCCACTTTGGTCCTCTTTGTGGAAAATAGGAGGATCAATATCAGGTTGCTCTGTATTGAACCAAGCATCTTCTCCTAGAACTGGATACACTATAGGTTTATATGACTCAAGGTACATTGCTTTCTTGAAGAATGGACTAACAAAATCCTCAGGTTGCATCTTGCCTTTGGAAATAGCACTGCAAGCATGGTTGCATGGGCACCCTGACATGTCCCACTTCCTGCATCCACAAGTGTGGTCAAGAAGGTTGACAGCATATGTCTGTGGGCCACTGGTGACCTGCCACAAGTTTGGACCAGCCCTAATTGCTTTGCAATCTCTAGCATACTTCTTGCTTAGCTCGAGCATCCCTGCATAAGTTGGAGCTATTTCCCATCTGGAATTTTCTGCACCTTCTCTCTTTCCATCAAACCTCACTAGGAACTTGTCTTTGATTCCATTTATCATTGTCACAATTGGTTTGTTTCTAACATCTAGGATATATTTATTGAAAACCTCACTAATGTTGTTAACCACTAGGTCAGTTTTGTAGTTTGTGTCCATTTCATGCCTAGCCCATGTGTGTACTGGAATACCAGATAACCACCTCCAAGCATCCTCACACTCATTCTTCAAATTGGCCATGGCAACATCAAAACCATGTTTTGTGTATGCATAGCTAGCACTGTCCATGCATTTTTTTAAATCTTCACCCCTAAAGCCAGCTCTTTGGAAATTTGCATAAATGTGTCTTAAACAAAATCTTTGTGGGCAGTTTGGAAATACAGCATTGATAGCTTTAAGTAGTCCCTGATTGCACAAGAAACCTAAATGTTACTAGCAGAGCAAAGCTAAACAGTAAACCTAAATCTTACTAGCAGAGCAAAGGTACACATTAAACAAGAGAAGAGATAACACATCACTAACCTTCTGCCTATCTGACATGATGGTGTATCTGCCAAATTTTCCCTCTATGCCTCCTAGAGCATATTTGAGTTGAGTGAGAAACCAGCTCCAGTTTGGTGTGTCCTCCACTCCAACAATTCCAAAGGCAATAGGATACATGTTGCTGTTGGCATCCCTACCAGTAGCTGCTAGGATTTGTGCTCCAGTTGTAAGCAATGAAGCAACCATCCAAACCAATGAAAGGCCTACATCCATTGAGAAAACCCTCCTAGGTGCATTAGACAAAATAAAAGACCATGGAATCTAGGACCGGGATGTGGGTTTTCATGTGTTCTTTGGAGTGACAGTTGTCACAATGCATCTTGAGCTTTGGATTGCATAACTTAACAGTTTCAATGTAATCGGACAACTTTGTGATATTGTTTCTTATGGTCTCCCAAAACAATTAGCTTTGCTTTCTTCTTAGCTCTCCATGCCATCATCTTGGGAACTTCAATTCCAAATTTCCTCTTTGCCTTGTCTACCAATCTTTGCACAGTTGTGTTTGGGTCGATCTAATAGTCTCTAGGAAAGTGTTTCCTAGCCACTTTGAACTCACTTTGCTATGGTATCCTTTGGTTGGACAAGTATGTTCTGCTCTAAACTTCTTAATACAAAATGTTTTCTCATGCTTGATCTGAGAAGCAACAATGAAAAAAGGACATCCCTTTTCCTTGTAATCACACCAGGCAATGACCCTGTCCTTGCAGTTCCTGTGATATCTGAAAGACCTGAGTTGCTTGATATGAAAGTTAACAAGAGCAGACCTAAAGTGGTAGACATCTTTGAAACAGTGCTTCAAACAGAATTGCTGCTCTGGATTGAGCCTGCCTTCATCATACCAAATTCTTTCCTTTTTCCTCTCTGCTCTTGTTTTCCTTCCTGAGGGAATAATAAAGGACATAGGCTCATTGCCATCATCATCCTCTGAATCCAATAAACCTAGATTTGAATCTTCATCATCTGAAGGAAACGGTCGAGCTCAATTGGATCATTTCTTTGATGAGTGAGAGTTTGATGTTGGTCCTACTCTCTTTGGAATTTTAGAACAGGTTGCACTTGATCAAATGTTTTCTTCATCTTGATTGCATCTTCTTCAGTCTGCTCTTCCTCCTCTAGAACACGTGGAACATCATAAATGTCCTCTGGTTCAGTGTCACCCTCACAGTGCACTGCTGCTGTCTTCTTCATACCTGCATCACCTCCATCTTCACAAGAGCTATCATCTGTACTTTCTATAGCATCTACATACTCTCCACTATCTTCAGTTTCTGAATCCATTTCCATGTCTGAATAATTGCCACTGTCTTCTTTCTGAATGTTATATTTTTCTAGCTGGGGAGGTGGCATTGTTTTGATAGGCTCATAGTTTACACTATGTTGTGTGCCCATCAGTAAGCACTCATCTGGGACTAACAAACTACAGCCAATGTGATCAACAAAATCCTTATGTGCCACACCTTCTTCATTGACTGCAAACAGTACAGGAGGAACAATGTTGTATTCTTCATCTTCATCATACATATTTCTTGGTACTGTTGCTGCTGCTGCTGCTGCTGATAATGTTGGTGCTGGTACAATTGCTTGCTGCCTCTTGCCCTTAATAACTGTCAATCTGATTGACTTGCTGTCCTCGTATTCCCTCAGCATTTCATCCACCTTAATCTGACTGTCCAGAAGTTTAAAACCATCCAATCCTATGCCTTCAATACTCAGATAATACATATAGTCTGATTCACTGTATCCATCCTCAATCAGCAAAGCCATAAGATAGAAATGTCTTATGTCTTTCCTATACATCTTAGTCTCCAGATATTTGGACCCTCGAAAATCAATGTGAACGTCCCACTGCTCATACCCCAACCTAATACAATACCAAAATGAAGTAAATATGCTGAATCAAAAACTAATACACAGACAAATGAAACCCTAAATCAACCTAATACGCTAGCAAATATATCACAACTACTACATTGTGAGGCTAAATAAAACAATAAATCAACCTAATTCGCCAGCAATTAAATCAAATGACAGAGAGGTCATATAGAGGTCGTACTCGTCGCCGATGTTACTACGACGGCCGGCTGGTGAATCAGCCCGCGCCCGCGCAACCCGTTGCGCAAACTCCTTCTGCGCACGGACGTCTTCCCCCTCGGATTCGGCTTCGGCGCCTTCGGCGTCCACGGATCTGGATCCACCCGTTGCAGCGGGCGCCACCACCGCGGCCACCGCCGGGTCCGACCAGCCGTCTTGGCGTGCGGCACGGCGACGGCGGGCCGCCAGCAACTGACGAGGGCAACGCGAAGTCGAAGCCAAGAACGTCGCCACCACCGTCCTCGCCACCACCGTCCACATCGCCGGTGTTTGGGGGAGACGCCATTGTTGGGAGATGGGAAAGGGGGAAGATGAGAGCGAGGATGCACTATCGCGCGCTAGCCAACAGAGTTGACGAGCGGGGAAAACGGCCGTCTGGCCTCCGCCGTTAGCCCTGGCCAGATGGTACCGACAGGCGGGCTAGGCATGTCAGATTCGCACTTAGCCGCGGGTCACAGCGTCTTTAGTGCTTTCTGTTATCCACTTGCCACAGAAATGGTGGTTGTTCGTTATTTTCGACCAGGTGGGTAGTTTTGGAGTACCCTAGGCACAAATCTGGTGGTTTTGGGCAATTAACTCCATCTTCGACGGCCACAAGTTCTCCTACTATGCCTCCGTCGCCTCTGCCAGCATTGTTTGCTTGCTCGGTGCGATGACATGGATGTCCGGCACCTCGGCCAGCAGCGACCGCGCCCATGGTGGCCATGCACGCTAAGCTACCAAGCACACAGCTTGATTGATCGGCACTTGCGCATCTCGCCGGATACTCCAGTCTGTGAAGCTAGCTTGGTGCTCTGATTGATCCGGTCAATACTTGCGACGAGATCTGAGCAACATTGTACTCATGTTGGTGATGTTGGGCACACTGGCAAGGTCACCGACGAGGTCACCAGGGACTCCATCTTCATCTCCAAAGAACTCCGACTTCAGGTGACCTCCCTGCCGCCGTTTACTTTTGCCGCTGCCCTGCGTCGACAACTTTCAGTTGCCTGATTACCGATGGGATTCTTCCAAAAACTCTGCAGGAACAGAGTAGCATAGCGGAGCTAGCAGCAACAGCAGGGACGAGCTCAGGAGGAAAATAGGACCTCCTTTAGTTGAATACAGAGCAAGCTAGAGAACATACAAAAATACAAAGCAAAGCTTCACCTAAGTGCATGAATTGTTTAATAAGTACGGTTGCTGCAATGAATTAACGACCTAGGAGCTGTTTGGTTACAACGAGGTAATTCATTATTCATGTTTGTTCACAATTATTTAATTTTCACTGTTTTGGATCCTGTACTATGCACAATATAATTTGTAGAATGTTTTATCTTTGCAAATAAGGGAAATAATGATCCAAAATTGTAGAAGATGGTGAAAACCAAATGTTTATGTGATTTGATATGATGTACTTAGTAATTAACTTTTCCTACCTCTTTTAAAGTGTCTAGATCATGTTTTCGTCAGCTCGGCATCTTCAAGAGCTTCGTCATGCCCTATATATATATATATATATATATATATATATATATATATATATATATATATATATATATATATATATATACAGACGGTCTATTCTGCTAATATTAGCAGAATAACTATTCTACACACCACTTCCAAGACTGCACGCTGAGCATAAGTGCACTGCATCTTCTTGACGAAAGCTGCAATATAGACTAGTGAACTTGGCGTCGGAAAAAACTGCACAGTGTTTTTTCGGTACAGTTTTCGCTTTAATTTTTTGATTGTTTATTGGAACGGGGCGTATAATATACCGTTGAAAAGCTATGGATTAGGCGCAACTTCGCTATGTTGAACATTTTTCGAGATTCCTCACGGTTTAAGAGCAGTTTCATAAACGGCACGGGGGATGACGAGTGGCAGCGAACGTATTTTCATGATTTTTTCTAAACCGCTTGTCGGAATGAAGCAAATGATACGCCGTTGGATAGATATCATCGAGGCGCATCTTTCCCATATATAAATCTTTCTCTAATTCGTTACGGTTTAAGAGCAGTTTCAAATTTAGCAAATCGCGGAATTCTGTTTTTCAAATTTTCGGTACTGTTTTCGCTCTAGTTTTTGAACCGTTTGTCGAAACAAGGCGTATGATACGTCGTTGGAAAGCTATGGACAAGAATCAACTTTCATATGTAGGAATGGGTTTGAGATTCCTTACGGTTTTAAGTTAATTTTGAAAATCGTGCTGCGGAGGACGAGTGGCAGCGGCCGTTTTTTTTTTAAATTTTTACAAACCGGTTTTCAAAATGATTCAAATGATATGCCGTTGGAAAGATATCGATGAGACGCAACTTTTTCATGTAGAACACACTCTCTAATTCCTTACGGTTTAAGAGCAGTTTTAAAATTAGCAAAAGCGGACACTCTGCTTTTTCGTGACACCAAAATCGTCGTCAGACGAAGAACGACCGCTTCAAACTGAAAACCACACCGCAAGACAGTCAAGTGAACTTCATGATTTCTTTTTGTCGAACATAAACTTTCTCGCAAGTTTTTGTTGTCTTTTTTCAACTTTTTCGAGCGAGTGGACCACAACACTTAGAAAGTGAACCGTAACACTACCAAAAGTGAACCTCATGAGTACTTGTTGTCTTTTTATACTTATTAATTTTTTGTAGCGTTGACCAAGCGAGTGGACCTTTCATCGGACGGAAGAGCGCCTTGCTTCAAAGCGGAAACCGCTGACCGCGAGGCGATCAAGTGAACTTCATGATTTCTTTTGGTGGGACATAAACTTTTTCGCAAAAGTTTTGTTGTCTTTTCAACTTTTTGAGCGAGTGGACCGCAACACTCGAAATGAACGCAACAATAGCAAAAGTGAACCTCATTAGTTTTTGTTGTCTTTTTTCTTACTTATTAATTTTTACGCTGCGTTGACCAAGCGAGTGGACCACAAGGATGGCGAGTGAACTACATCTAATGTAGAAGCGAGCTTCATTTTGAGATCTTTTTGTTTTGTGTTTACCAAGTGGACAACAGAGGAGTTTTATAGCATACAAAATCTGCACTCTCCACCAGCCAAATCACGGTAATGCAATGCAGTTTTTACAATGAACTAATGAAGTGCACTTTTGAACAACAACAAAATTGAGTAATGGGGCATCCAATAGAACTACTTCCAACTGAAAAGGCACTGCGGAGTAATGGGGCATCCAATAGAACTGCTTCCAACTAAAAAGGATTGCATCAGACGGTCAACTCAAAATGTACTCGACTGAATTTTGATACACACGAAACAAATTGCACTTCATACAGGGAGTAATGAAACATCATTATTTTTACACAAACAGTACACACGAGACACACCAAATTCAGCATAAGAGACCTGTTTTTCTTCATCACACGATGAGCTAGTGCACTGCAAGCCCATGTTTCTGAACCGCACGAGGTGCCTCTCAACTCCATGGTTGATGCTAGTGAACTTCTCGTGTTCTTTCTTTTTCCTATTTCATAAAAGTACTACAAAGGTTTTATACCAAACTACATCAACGAATAATGCCTTTGTTATTCACAAACTCCGCTTTGTATTCTTTTTACAAAATGAACTCCAGAATTTTATTAAAATGAACTGCAGTTTCAATTCACATTTTTCTCCCAAACAATCCAAGTGAAGTGCATTCACCCCAATACTCTGGAGTCTCAATACTCTGCATGATCACACACGCTACACTGCACAAACAAAACACAAAAATTACACGGACTACACCCATAATTAGCTCTCAAAAAGGCATTCAGTACTTTCACATCAACAAGTACGTATAAGAGAACCCAATTAATCGACTGAGAAGTGATATTCACCTGGGGATACCTCCTGCACGCCTGGTAGGTCATGTTGGGCAGCGCCTTCTCCATCATCTTGATCGACGCCGGGCCGCTGTCGTTGCCCTCCACCAGCCTCCAGAGGTTCACCAGGTCAGCCTTCCCCACCACCAGCTCCTCGTTCGCTATCTCCGACGACCTGCCAAGGTGAAATAGCAGCAGCAGGTTCGACCACTCCGCTTTCGCCAAATCCCCACTAAAGAACACACGGGTTTGACCACAACAACAACTCCCCAAACCAAGAAGAACCAGGCAGACATTTCACCGAGCATCTCGCGTGCCTACTAGGCAACGTACCCTTGCAGGGAAGCCTCGTCGTCCTCCTGCTCCTGCCGCACGCCGGCAAGGTAGTCGAGAGGGGCGCAGATGCGGGCGGGGAGCTGGGCCCTCCAGAAGTCGAGTGATGCGAACTGCGGCGGGTCGGCGGGGAGCGATGATCGGCGGCCCAGCCAGCAGAGGTCGATGAGGGCCGCCGCCAGAGCGGCCCCATGAGCAGCGCCATCTCGCATGAGCGCCCACGCCATCGGCTGCTCCAAAGACTCGCCACCGCCGACACCACGTACCCCATTGGCGCCGCAGCCGGGGGTGGGGCGGAGGGGGGGCTCGCCTGGGACCGTAGGAGGAGTCACGACAGAGGGTGGCCGCGCTGACGGCGGATCCGGTCGGTGGAGAAGCTCGCTGGGTGGGGGCGCGGGGAAGGCACGAGATCAAGCGGGGACGGTGTCGGTCGCGCCCGTCAGCGGCAAGTCGTGGCCGCCCCCACCTCGATCTGGACTGATCTGTCATTGGGGAGGGGGCCCTCTGGATCCGGGCGGGAGGCGATGTGGTGGATGCGGTGATGGTGGCGAAGCGCCGCGATCGGATGTAATTCACGGGAGAAGGAGGCGGCGCTCGACATGGGGAGGCAGGCGCTCGATCGGAGGCGCGCGAGATCTAGGGAAGGTGTTGGTGTGGCTGGGCGGAGGTGGTCCGTGGCACGGGGTTGGAGGCAGGCGGCACGGGCCGGAGGTGGTGCGGGCGGTCGGGGCGGAGGTGGTCTGTGGCGAGGCAGAGAAGGTGCTGTGGCGGAGTGCGGGAGGTGGTGTGGCGGCGGAAGAAGGTGATCTGTGTGCTGGGTAGGATCCGGGCGGCATGGTGGCGCGATCCATCCGACAATGGCTGTGGGGAGGGCGGTAGGTTGCAGGGGGCTGGGGGGAAGGTGGAGGTTGGGGTGGAGCAGGAGGGACGGGAGAGGTGGGGTTGACCGGGAAGAAGGTGGGTTAAGTGGGAGGTTGGTTGATTTTGTTTTGCGAGAGGAGTTCGGTCCGTGGTTTTTGAAGTGCTAAACTGTTAGCAGAATAAGCGATTGATTGTGCAGAACAATGTCTTAAGAGATGTTATCATAATAGACCCACCCTATATATATATATATATATATATATATATATATATATATATATATATATATATATATATATATATATATATATATATATATATATATATATATATAAGATGTGATGTGGGATGTGCTGTGCTATAAAAAAAGGACGCATGGCAAGAAAATCTAGGAGGATCCCATAAATATATGGGATGTGGGCAGTATAATACATGCGTCTACAGACATTAAACATAAATATTGTTTATGCATTTAATAAAAACCTCTTCATGTGTTTTCTTTGATAAATACGTATGTGAAAATATATTCAAGAGTTGCAAAAAAAATATTTGCAGGTACCAACATATTTTTCTAGACAGGTTGTAAATAACAAGCCAAGTGACCCGTTAGTAGAGGGGTGGGAATTATAAGGCAGACAATGTTGACGAATAAAACTGGACAAGTATAGAGGAGGCATGAGAAGTTCCAGAGCGATATTTCACGTCAGAGTGAAGTAAGGACGAGATCGGGACGACGGCGCGAGGATAAGCCTGAGGTCATGGAGCGGAGCTAACAATAGGAATGCCGTTGAACATGCCATATGTTGGTGATACTTGAACCGAAAACCGTCCATGATGCATGCATGTCTCGGTAGTGTGTATCATTGTTTGTTTTTGTCGTTTTTCTTTACCCACAATAACACCTCATTCCACACATGCCATGAATAAATGGATTATCGCTAGTCCATTTTGTGTGTACTTTTTAAATCTACATGCAAGCCATGTTGAAATAGAAGAGCTGTACTTGTGGAACAGATTCTTAAATTCTATATCACCTTTTCTAGATTATAAAAGCATGTGATATATTTTTCTCCCGTTGCAACGCACGGGCCCTTTTGCTAGTATAAGATAAAACTATTCTGTTACTCTCGCGCCCTATATATAGCGCCCGATCCTGTTTCCGAACCAGTATTGATATTACTATAAGAAAAGACAAAAAGAGACATTATCTCCTGTGTGACCGCTCCGCCTCCACCTCCTCTCCCTGGCTCAACGCGGCACTGCGCCCCACCTCCCCCCCCCCACCCGGCCGCGCCCATCCCCCATCCCCAGCGCGCCAGCAGCCTCCCTCCCCCACACCGACCGCGTCCCTCCCCCTCGGTCGGCCGCCTCCCTTCCTGGCTCCGGTCGCCTTCATCCGACAGCCGATGATGCTCCCCCGCCACCATTCTGCCTCCTCTCCGATGGTGCTACGCCGCCACCGTGTACAGGCAATTCGTCGCTACACCCGTGTCCGTTCAATGTCCCCGCCACCGCGTACATGCAGTTCGCCGCTCCCACCCCTGTCCGTTCAATGTCCCCGCCACTGCGTACAAGCAGTTCGCCGCCGCCATCCCATTCCGTTCAATGTCGCCACCCTAGACGCGTCCCGCTCCAAGGCCATGCCTTATGCTTCAGCGGCAAAAAGTGGAGCCTGCTGGAGGAGTCGCGGGGTCGAGGACCTCCAACTCAACAGTCCAACTGCTTCCTCTATGGCCGGTTGCTCAAGGAGCTGAGTGCAAGCCGCTCCTTCTCGCAAGCGCTGCTTTGCACCTAGGACTGCCCGTCACAGTCGCATCCTTTTCTGCTACTGCTGATGCATGCCCCTACGCAGCTACCAATTGCTGCTATTGTTACCTTTATTTCTATCTGAAGTTCAGTTCTAGTGCGGTGACTAGCGAAGGTACAGAGGTACTGAATGTTGATTCGAGCATAACCCTTACTGACACCTTTAATGTTGCTAATGGTGGTGTTTATGTTGTTACTTCGATCGAGAAGGAAGTAGGAAGGAGAAGGAGAAGGAGAAGGAGCAGACTAGCAACCTTGACGTGGAGGAGAACAAGGAGGCCAAGCGTGCCGCCCAAGGTGCCCCTCAACGAACAGCTCGAGCTCAACAAAGGTAGCTGCCGCAGCGCAATCAGTAATCAAATTGATTCATTTTGTTCATTCCCTTCCATTCAATCTGGGGAACAATCAATTGTTCTTTAATCTTAACTTGTTTTGTTTGATCTCAACTTTGAATCCATCTGCCAATTAATTGTTCTTTCCTCATACCTCTGCTCCCGACCCTCGATCCTATTGCATTACAGGAAGTGAGAGAGTTTGAGAGAGATTTGAGATATGAATGTGTATGTGGGGTTGCTGCTGCTATGTATTCTGGTTTTGCATTTACTGGAAGTGAGAAGAAATTAAGAAAGATGAATGTGCATGCTGTTGCACTACTGTGTTTTTTGTTTTTACAAAGATGATTGCTATCAAAATTTTGTTGCTTAAAATGCTGCTATTTGCAGATCGATGCATATTTACATAAAAACTCTGAAAAAGTTCGAACAGAACCCCCTAGATCGTTCGAACGCCAAACCTTGTTAAGTTCCCCTTGGAAAAATCTTATCTTGTTCCTATTTTTTGCAGGTTGCAGCAAAAACAAGTTGCCAAAGTCAAAGTCCCTAAAAAGCCTATTCTTTGCATCTTCAGTACTCACTCAGGTGAGGTCTCAGTTTCTTCTAAATCTGAAGTTCAAGTTCTCTGAAAATTTGGCAACAGTTCGATGAAAAGGTTTACCTCAGTACAAAAGTGTGGGTACCCAACCAATTTCTGAAAAATGTTTCTACTTTCTGCAGGTCCTTGTTGGGATGAGAGGGACGACTAGAATGCTCAGAGAAACATCTTTACTTGACCTAGAGGTGGTATAGTTTTATTGATCTCCTTTGTAATACTGTGTGGACTAGAAAATGAATTATTTTAACATCTTGCGATTTTCAGTCAAGTTTTTGTGCCCAAGCTGATCTTAATTTGTCCCTGTACAGTAATAATTAGTGTGTTAATTGTGCATTGCAGCGTTTTGATAGAAATGGTACTTCGTTTGGTTTGTGATATTTAAACTTACGCATCACTGTATGTCTATGTTTATGCTTGTAATTTATCTACTTTGTGTTCCCGGATTTGTTTTAGAGGTCTCTATTCCAGAGTGCCGAGAGGGATTGATGTTAAATGTTGAACTTATGTTTTCGTGTGTAGTTGGTAAGATGTATACTGCACATCAGTGTAGTAAGAGAAATAACAAAAATGCAGCTAATTATTTTAGATGTTAGATTGTCTAGTGATTTTTTTCGCACAAATTGCAAAAAAAAGGTCGCACTTTCTTTCGTACTTAGTTCATGCGATCAGGTTTTAAAAGTTCGGAGAAGTTTATAATACCTCCAAAGGACTATGAGAATTTGTTTTTTGCATCAAGTGACACTACATCTGTTTTGATAGGATGTCCACAAGGAATGATCTTCCATGACGACCAACTCGTGTGCATTCCTCCACTGAACTACAGTTCGGTCAGTTAATATTTCAGTAACACGCTCATTTCTGTTTTCTCATTTTAGCCCAATACAATTTATTATTTTAGTTCAGTTCAAAAAACTTATTTTAACCGTGTAATATACATTGTTGGCAAAGATGACTATAGTTGTTATAGCAAAGACAGTACAAACTTTTTATAAGTTTCTTTTTGAACTTCTCCCAATTAATATACATGAACTTGATTTTCTTTTTACATGTACTTACAGCAGCTCGTTGGATTTTGTGCGTCTTCTTGTAACGCAATCAGTTCATATCTCGGGAGACCATAAGTTCAAGTTCACTAGTATTTACAAATGCTGGCACCAAATTCTGCTACTGCTCCGACCACTCATGCCAAGAACAGAGAGCATAATTCGCAAGGTTCAGAGCAATCTGTCATAGTTGATTCAGTGTCTAGGTCCAGTGGAATCCCCAAGGTTCGTGCAGATTTATGAAATTGCTATGTACGGGGTGAGTTTTGTTTGTTGTGAGTAATGGACTAATGGTTATCTGCTGCTCCTTTTTGTCAGAATTTGTAACGAGTTTCAGTTCTGATTTCACTCGCGCACAGTACCATTGTTCTTCATAGCACACCACCTGTTTGTGCAAATACCTATGAGAGGATAGCACACATGAATACCATACAATGGAGATGAAAACATGTGTTGAAAATCATGTCAAACAACCTGCTCCTTTCAAACATTTTGGATAAGTGAAAAAATGAACGTTTGCAAGTTCAAAACAGCTAGTTCAATAAGGTATTCAGAGAGCTTTTTTCAGATAAAAGTTTTCCTGCAATTATCATTTTTCGTGTGTGATCATTTCTCCACTTAGAGCAATTTTCATGTGTGATCTGTACTTTAGGTGCTAATATAAGAATTCGTGTCCTCGGGGAGTTCATGTATTACTACCATAGGAGTTCAAAAACTACACCATGAAAAAGTTTGCCCCACAGTACGTTTAAACAATGGTACTCTAGAAAGTTTATTGGAAAGAATACTTAACATGAGCGGCATGTTTGTTTTAGTGTGCCTAAAGAATGGCCTGAGGAACAAATGCAGCCTTTCTTTACTGTTTCTCTTGCTTATTAAGATCTGAATTGATAGCTTATCTTGAACTGGATATTGCAGCAGTTTGGGGATTTTATATTATATGGCATTTGGGGATTTTGCAGCAGTTTGCCAATAAAGGTTTACACTTCTTCAGATTATGAAAAGCTAGTAAGTTCAGACTCTGGAAGGAGAGATCGTCGTTTGTGAAGGTCTGGTGTTTAGTTGGTGGTAATGTGGTACCTACACCGTCACTTTTCGTCAAGACCTCAAGAAGAGATATCATCTCAAGGTGGAAAAAAACAAAATCCTTTTACTTCTATGTTTCTTCTCTCACTCATTCAACTTATTATATGCACACAAAGTTCATGTCATCCTGAATTTGTTACACTGGTGCGGGAGCAAAAAACAGATGCACAAGTTCATCTTAAGTGACACACTCGGTTCAAATTCTAATTTGTAGTTAGTGCAATTCTTATTTTTTTAGTTGAGCGCCGATTTCTGACTTCCTCGGCCATCACCACCACCTTGTGTAAGTTCGCTGCCGAGAACAAGCACGACCACCTACAGTCTCCGGTGGTTGACTTGGCCGCCCTCGGCCACGAGCTCGTCCACCATGGTTACTTGCAGCCGTCCAAGTGGAGCACGGACATCAGTCCAAGTAGAATTGAAGCCACCATATTCACCAAGCTCTGCGCAGCCGTCCAAGTTGAGCACACACAACAGTACAAAGGTGATGCATGATTACTGATGGATTCAACATCTTTTATTAGTTTGAATTCTGCAAGTCTCAATCCTGTGGATGCTTACTGCTCTCTGAAATGGCGATGGCATACTATACAGAAATCTGAATGCTCACACTTGCTACTTGCTATAGTTGATACTAAGCTTTTTCCGTTATGCTACTTGCTACTTGTATTTATCATGGGTGCTGGCTGGACAGGCTATTTTTGTTAACATGATATTAGTCAATTACTTTTACGGACCACTTATTGGAATTGGGGCTGCAACTAAATGTGACGCCCCCGATTCAATCGTACACTAATCATGCACGCAAATGTGTACGATCAAGATCAGGGACTCACGGGAAGATATCACAACAGAACTCTAAAACATAAATAAGTCATACAAGCATCATAATACAAGCCGATGGCCTCGATGGCTCAAATACAAGTGCTCGATCATAGACGAAGTCACGGAAGCAACAATATCTGAGTACGACATAAGTTAAACAAGTTTGCCTTAAGAAGGCTAGCACAAACCGGGATACAGATCGAAGAGGCGAGGCCTCCGCTCGATCCTCCTAACTACTCCTCGGTCGTCGTCCGGGCTGCACATAGTAGTAGGCACCTCCGGGGTAGTAGTCGCCATCGACGGTGGCGTCTAGCTCCAGGCTCCATCGTGCAGTCGCAGCAACCGGGTAAAGAAAGGGGGAAAAGGGGAACAAGGCAACCATGAGTACTCATCCAAAGTACTGCAAGCAAGGAGCTACACTACATATGCATGGATATATGTGTAAAGGGCCATATCGGTGGACCGAGCTGCGTAATGCCGTAATAAGAGGGGATATCTAATCCTCGCCAAGACTACGCTCGGCAGCCTCCGTCTTGCAACATGTAGAACAGAGCAGACTGAAGTCCTCCAAGTAGCATCACATAGCAATAATCCTACCCGGCGATCCCCTCCTCGTAACCTTGAGAGAGAGCGACCACCGGGTTGTATCCGAACTTGGAAGGTGTGTTTTATTAAGTATCCGGTTCTAGTTGTCATAAGGTCAAGGTACAACCCAAGTCGCCCTGCATCAAGATCACGGCTATTCAATAGATTAACTTCCTGCAGGGTGCACCACATAACCCAACACGCTTGATCCCATTTGGCCGCACACACTCTTACGGGTCATGCCCGCCGCGGAAGATCAACACGTCGCAGCCCCACCTAGGCATAACAGAGGTCAAGACGCCGGTCTAAACCTAAGCGACACGGTGCGGGCCCATCGCCTTAGCACACTCTGCATGTTGCGACGCGACCGAAGCAGACCTAGCCTAGTGGCGCCCGGTCCAATCCGGCGCGCGCACCGCTCATCGGCCGACGTCACGAAATGCTTGGCCGATACCACGACGCCGAAAGTGCCCATAACTGCTCCGCAGAGTTGGTTAGTGTGTATAGACCAAATGGCCAGACTCAGATCAAATACCAAGATCTCATTAAGCGTGTTAAGTATCCGCGAACGCCGAATAGGGCCAGGCCCACCTCTCTCCTAGGCGGTCTCAACCTGCCCTATCGCTCCACCACAAAGATCCACTCGCGGGTGCTCCACAAGCCGACCCGACTTTAGTCACCACATGTATCATGTATAAAGTATATAGTATATACCCGTGATCACCTCCCGAGTGATCACGGCCCGATAGTATAGCACAGCAGACGGACAAGAATGTAGGGCCACAGATGGAAATACTAGCATCCTATACTAAGCATGTAGGATTGCAGGTAAAGGTAACAAAAGTAGTAGCAAGGACAGGCTATGCATCGGGATAGGTATAACGAAAGCAAGAATATGCTACACTACTCTAATGCAAGCAAGATAGAGTAGAATAGGCGATATCCGTGATCAAGGGGGGGCTTGCCTGGTTGCTCTGGCAAGAGAGAGGGGTCGTCAACTCCGTAGTCGTACTGGGTAGCAGCGGCGTCGGTCTCGGTGTCTAGCGAGAGAAGAGGGGGAAGAAACAATAAATATTTAAGCAAATAGATGCATAGCGATGCATGACATGACAAGTATCGGTGCTAGGGGTGCCCTAACGCGGTATGAGGTGATACCGGTGAAGGGGGGAAACAACCGGGAAAGTATCCCCGGTGTTTCGCGTTTTCGGGCAGAGGAGCCGGAGGGGGAAAGTTGCGAGTTGGATATGTTAGGGGTGTGTGGTTGTAATAGCCTGGCTTATTAGGGATGATAGACTACTCATATCAATAAGGAATTCCTTCTTTTCCGAAGCCCATTGGACGTAACTCCAAAGTTAAGCGTGCTCAGCTTGGAGTAGTGTCGATGGGTGACCGACCGAAGTTGCTCCTGTGCGCACGAGTGAGGACAAAGTGCGAGAAAAGACTAGTATTGATCTGTGGGGCGATCTAGATCCCGCCAGAAACGCACCACCGGCGGGTGTGTCCGGCGTTACAAGTTGGTATCGAGCCGACCCTCGCGTTACACGGATGGTTGCGACAGGTCGCTGGTCATGTTGTTCATGACGCTTGTGACCATCATGGCACGCGGCATGGCACATGTACCGGACTGGATGCATGACGGTTGTGCCAAGAGGGAACGTTTCGTGGCCCGACGAGGACGCCGGTTCCTCCGAGTGGGGTGTATGTAATAGCTCGCTTATTAGGGATGATAGACTACTCATATCAATAAGGAATTCCTTCTTTCCGGAGCCCATTCGGAAAGAACTCCAAAGTTAAGCGTGCTCAGCTTGGAGTAGTGTCGATGGGTGACCGACCGAAGTTGCTCCGGTGCGCACGAGTGAGGACAAAGTCGCAGAAAAGACTAGTATTGATCTGTGGGGCGCCTAGATCCCGCCAGAGTAACGACCACCGGCGGGTGTGTCCGGCGTTATGGTGGTGGACGAACAGCTGCGTATCCGGGTTCGTCTCGTCGTTCTGAGCAACTTTCATGTAGAAAGTATTTTCATCTGAGCTACGGTTTATTTTATATTAATTTTAAAAGATTTAAATCATTTTTAGGATTTATTTAACTATTTAATTCTAACATTATCCAGAATAGTGTTTGATGGCGCCAAGATGACGCCGCAGATCAATGAGGTGTTCTTGGTTAATCGACGTGTGGGTCCTACTGGTCATCGATCGATTAATTAACTAATGACTAATTAGGTTAACTAGATATTTAGGTTAATTAAGTTTAATTAGTTTAACTAAACATGATTAATTAAGTTAATTATTTAGTTAATTAATTAATTATTTATTTTATTATTAACTATTTATTTTTATTATTTATTTATTTATTCTTATTTTCCAAAAACGTTCGAAGGGCCTTTGCCCAAAGGGCACAGAGGCCACTCGGCGGGCACGCTGTAGTCTGGGTTAGCGGGTGCTGTGCTTAGGGCGCGCCTGAGCTACAGGGAGGCGCCGCCACGGAAGGCGTGAGCAACATGGCGAGGGTCGGGCACACGCAGCAGACCGTGTGCTGCCAAGGGGACGCGGCCGCGGAGCAGAGGCCAGTGGCGGGGGTGAGGCCACGGCAGCTGCAGCAGTAGTAGCATCTACAACAGCGGAAGGGCGTGGCCGCCGGCGCGCGTAGGGGAGGGGTCGTGGTAAGTGCAGAGCAAGGAGGTCGGGGCGAAGCATCCATGATCCATGGGCGCAGCTTGTGGTGCGGGTGGCCGCGTCGAGGGCTCGCGCTGGCGAAGCGATGTGACCAAGGCGGGGTGAGCAGGGGCGGGACGGGCATGCGGGAGCGCGTCCCCGGTCACAATGAGCACGGAGGAGGACGCGATGAGCGGGCCGGGCGCCGTGATGCTGGCACGACGGGCGCGCCGAACGGGATGAAAGGAGGGAGGGCGAGGCGGAGCTCACGGAGCGGAGTAGGGACGTGGCAATGTGCTCGATGGAGCTCGGGGAGGTCGACGGGGACGAGGTCGACGGAGAGGAGCAGTCCGGGCGGCGACGGCTGTAACGCCCCGGATTCGATGCGCCAGGTGTCTGTCAGTTATTCGCTGCCTTTGCCATGTCATTTGCTTGCGTGTTGCACTTTGCCATGTCATCATATGCATTTCATATCATGTTATCATGTGCATTTCTTTTTGCATACGTGTTCGTCTCATGCATCCGAGCATTTTCCCCGTTGTCCGCTTTTGCAATCCGCACTCCTATGTCTCCCGCGCGCCTTTTACCTCTTTTTCGTAAAGGGTGTTAAACGGTCTCGAATGGATCGAGGTTTGCCAAGCGGCCTTGGTATAGCACCGGTAGACCGCCTGTCAAGTTTCAGATCATTTGGAGGTCGTTTGGTACTCCAACGGTTAACCGGGTAACCGCAAAGCCCTCTTTGAGTTGCGGCCCAACACCCCTTTCTAAGTGTCCCAAAACCCACTAAACTCCCCTCCATGCTCTCGGTCGTTCGATCACGATCGCGTGGCCGAAAACCGCACCTCATTTGGACTCTCCTAGCTCCCTCTACCTATTTAAACACCTTCCCCTTCAAAATTCGTGGATCATTTCGCCCCTAACCCTAGCCTTTCTTCCTCCGTGGGCCGGACACGTCGCCTGGCGCCGGACGCGCCCAACCGCCACTCACTCCGCCAATGGCAAGCCGCCACCTCAGCTCCCGCCGCCGCCTCGGCCAACCCAGGCGACACGTCCCAGCGCAAGGCCGCCCCCGCCGGCCGCTGGGGCCAGATCCGCCCGCCCGGCCGAACTGGCCAAGGCCGGCGCCCGCCACAAGGCTCCCGCTCGCCTGGCGTGCCCGTTCTCCGCCGCTCGAAGCTCGCTTCCTTCGCCGCCGCCACCTCCATCGCCCGGCCTCCTCCTCCCTCTACTCGGCGTGCCTCCCGGCCAGACGCCTCCCGTCCCCTCTCCTCTCGCTCTCTCTCACGTTTTCCCTCTCTCTCTCTACTCGAGAGCCGCCGTCGCCGGAGTTTCTCGCCGCCGCCCGTCGCGAAGTTGCGCCCGATCCGCCGGAACGGGTCCGAGCGACCGGATCTGGTCGCCCAGCGCCCTCGAGCCTTCCCGCCGTTGCTGCGCTGCGCGGCGTGCGCAAGGCCAACGCCGCCGCCTCGCCTTCTTTCAGGCGGGCACGGAGGAGGACGACGCCTCACCGCCACGTGGGCCTCGTGGCCCAACCCGCACCCGCCCAAGCAGCGCCAGGCCGCCGGCCTGCCAAACCCGATCCACCCCGACCTGGGCCGAGCCCAAGGGTGAGCCCACTTAATCCCGCCGTGCACGCCTTAGTTATATTGCGCCGGCTCAGATTTTTTTTTCCACCAAGTCCTGAGCATATGTGTTATTTTGTGCCATTTTCGTTGCATCGTATCTCTGTCATCGTAGTCTGCGTTTTGCGTGTAATATGTCAAAATGTTCGCCTCAAGAGTAGATCATTTCTTCTCATTGCATCATTTTCATTTGAGCTCATCTTGATGCCCGAAATGCTGTTGCAAGAGTGCTATGTGATGTTAGTTTCTGATTTTTATCAGAACTTGCACTTTTGTCATTTTTGCCATGATTGATGTGTGCATCCTATGGACTTGAGCCCTACATGTGTTCTGAAATATGCCATGTCTTCTTTCCAGTGGTTCTTGCTATGTATTTTTGTGATCTATGTGGTGACTAGCACAAGCATGCAAACTAGGTGTCTTGTTGTTGCTGATTTCAGCCCTGTTTGCTGTTATTTTAATGCCATGTTTACTTGATGCTACAGAGAGATCCATGCATATTTTGAGATACTTCAGTAAGGATGTTTTGTAAAGCATGTCTTGCTCTATCCATTCATGCCCTTGTTTGCAATTATGGAGTGCCTTAGCTTGAGTCAATCGAGCTCTACTTTTGCTATCAAATGTTTCCTGGCAGATTGTTTACATGTTATTCAATTTTGCCAAGGTTGTTGTGGTTGATCCATGTATGCTATGTTATTGTTCTTGCCATGTATGTATTCTATGCCATGTCTTCTTGATGTATGTATGCTTAGTTTTTCATATAAGGCTCTGTAGTGAGTGCATTGAGCTTGTAAACATGCCTTCTTGTTATCAGTTTTTGACATGCCGTGTTGCTGAATCTGTTAACGAAACTTTCAATATTGACATGGGTGTTACTATGTTTTCTGATCCTTTTTGGCTTATGGTCACTAAAGGACATTTGTTCTATGCTTTGAGTAGATTCATGCCATGCCTTTGTTTGCCATGTTAAGTTCCTGTAACATGTTGTTTCATAGCTCTAAACATTGCAACCTGATGTTAATTTCTGCAATGCCTGAAACTGTTATTAGTTTGGTCATGCATCATGCTTGGTTGTGCATCATGCCTTGTTCATGTGTGGGGTGTTTACTATGTTGTGTGCTTCTTCTTTTTAGTTCCTGTTTCGTTGCGATCGTGAGGATTCATTCGCTCACGCTTGGTTCGGCTTCTTCCGCTCGTCTTCTTCATGGACTCGCTCATCTTCTTCATGGACTCGTTCTTCTTCCTTATGGATTTCAGGCAAGATGACCGCTACCCTGGATCTCACTACTATCATTGCTATGCTAGTTGCTTCGTTTTTCGCTATGCTGCGCTACCTATCACTTGTTCCTCAAGCCATCCCATATTGCCATGTCGCCTCTAACCTTTTGCACCCTTCCTAGCAAACCGTTGTTTGGCTATGTTACCGCTTTGCTCAGCCCTCTTATAGCGTTGTTAGTTGCAGGTGAAGATGAAGTCTGTTCCTTGTTGAACATGGAGATGTTGTTCCTTGGTGGAACATGTTTACTTGTTGGGATATCACAATATATCTTATTTAATTAATGCATCTATATACTTGGTAAAGGGTGGAAGGCTCGCCTTATGCCTGGTGTTTTGTTCCACTCTTGCCGCCCTAGTTTCCGTCATATCGGTATTATGTTCCCGGATTTTGCGTCCCTAACGCGGTCGGGTGATTTATGGGACCCCTTGACAGTTCGCTTTGAATAAGACTTTTCCAAAGAAGGCCCAACATTGGTTTTACATTTGCCTCACCTAGCCTTTTTCCCTTGGGAGTCGCGATCCCGAGGGTCATCTTTATTTACCCCGGGCCAGCGCTTGTCTAAGTTGTTGGCCCAAACTAGAGCACCGTGCGGGACCATCCCTTGGCAACTTGGGTTACGTCGGTTCTCAGACGCTTCGCTTATCCGGTCGTGGCTCGAGACGAGATACGCGGCTACTATCGTGGTGTCGGCACGCCGGGAGGTCTTCTTTGGACTTGTTTTATTGCTGTGAATGTCTTGTAGCCGGATTCCGAGACTGATCGGGCTTCCGGGAGAAGGTCTATTCTTCGTTGATCGCGAGAGCTTATCATGGGCTTGTTGGGACACCCTGCAGGTATAAACTTTCAAAGCCGTGCCCGCGTTATGTGGCAGATGGGAATTTGTTAATGTCGGTTGTAGAAAACCGAAGTTGATCTTAATTAAAATACACCAACCGTATGCGTAATCGTGAGTGTCTCTTTTCGGGTTGATCGAGAGGAGAACACGGTTTCGGGTTATGTTTGACGAAGTAGGAGTTCAGGATCACTTCTTGATCATTACTAGTTGACGACGTGCCTTTGTCTCTCTTCTCGCCTCATTTGCGTATGTTAGCCACCATATATGCTTAGTCGCTGCTGCAACCTCACCACTTTACTCCTTCCTTACCCATTAAGCTTTGCTAGTCTTGATACCCATGGTAATGGGATTGTTGAGTCCTCGTGGCTCACAGATTACTACACCACCAGTTGCAGTGTACAGGTTTGCGATGTTCATGATGCGAGAGCGATGTTTGCTTGTGGGAGTTCTTCTTCCGCTTCTTCTTGATCGGGGATAGGTTCGTGTCGGCAGCCTGGGCTAGCAGGGTGGATGTCGTTTGAGCTTCTGTTTATGTTTCATCCGTAGTCGGATGTTGATCTTGTGTATGATGTTGATGTATTAATGTGGCATTTGTGCCTTATGTATGTATCCCCATCTATTATGTAATGTTGATGTAATGATATCCACCTTGCAAAAGCGTTTCCAATATGCGGGTCTATCCTTGGTGGGACCTTCGAGTTCCTTTTGGATAGGGTCGCATATTGGGCGTTTCAAGTTGGTATCATAGCCTCGACCGACCCTAGGAGCCCCCTTGGTTGATCGTGTAGTTTGGCCGTTGTTGAGTCTAGAAGTAAAACTATTTTGGAGTCTAGTTATATCGGAGAGTAGGAATTCTTTTTACTCCTCTGCCCCTAAATCGCTCCGTGAGAAATCGTGACGTAGGTGTTTTGAATTACTTCTCTTCCCCTTCAAATTTTTCTGTAGGATCACGCAGTTGGTTTTCCGGTAGTTGTTCCTCAGCTCTTTTGTCCGGTGCATTTCTCGTCAAGTTGACTCGAGTCTCTTCATCTTTGAGTTCAATCCTCAGTTCTTCCTCCGACGTCGTTGTTTTTCCTTGTCCGAAGTTGTCCTTGTTTTTCCCACCGCCTCCCTGTTCTTCCTCTCGGAACCGGAGTCCGCTATCGAGTATCCATCCTACTCGTGCGAAGTCTTTGCTCTCTCTCCTCAATGATTTCAACCGGTGTTTTTTCTCCTCAAAATATTCGTCGGTTTCCCCTTTCAAGTTGTCTTTGTTTTTCCCGCCCTCCCACCCTATTATTCCCGGAGTTCGAGTTTCTTCCGACCATCAATTTCATTTGTGCGGAGCCTCTTCAGTCTTCCATCAATCATTTCAACCGGTGAATTCTGGTCTTGTTCGTCATTCTTCATCCCTTTCTTTTTCCGGTGTACTCAATTCAAGTTTTTTTGGGCTAATCATATTCTTTTCCTTCGAAGTGTTTTTCCTGCTCGTTCGCCTCTCGCCAGTTTATCCTTCCGGAGTGTTCAAGTCATCTCAGGAGATTCGTCTGTGTTCCAATTAATTCGAGGCTGTCACCTCATCCAAATATTTCAATTCTTCCGGTGCATCATCTATCTGTTCAACATCCCTTTCCAACGGTGTTATCTCTTCAGTGGGCCCTAACCCACAGGTCTTTTCCCAGGATCTTACCTGACTCTTCTAATTTCCCCGGAGCTATTCCCAATTCTTTTCAAGTCTGACATAAGTATGAATTTCATCAGTCAGATGTTTTTCCAAGATCGATTTCAAATCTTTTCATTGTTGGCTCAACCTCTTTCGCTTTTCATTCCCCCGGAGTGCCTTAGCAATTTTGGTGGTGTTCTCGCCGTCTTTTGAAGACCGAAGTAGAGTTTCTCTTAAATCTTGTCCGTTCTCCCGGAGATTCATGGTGCTAGCTCGATGTTATCCTATCTAGTTGTTTCCAGTTGTGCAAATTCTTTTCATCCATCCGGAGCATTTTAGGAGTTGCTTTCTCTCTCGATCATCCGGAGGCCATCTTTTCGGAAGATTTCTTTGTTCTAAGTTTTCATATTCGTTCTCCAATTATTCCATATTCGTGCCCCTTCGTTCGTCTCAATATTATTCCGGTGCTTCGTTCAAGTGTTCTTTATTCAGCTCATGATCTCTTCATCCTTTCGCATCTAAATCCCCTCGAGCATATTTGTTCTTCTAAGTCTTCCAGGCGTTTCATTCTCGTTCGTCAGAAATTCTTGATTTCTTACGGTGGTTCGTTCAAGATTCTTTTTCGTTGATTATCATTTTAATTCATTCGTTCCTTCCAATCCTACCGGTGGTTCATGAAGACTTTCTCAAGTTTGGTGCCCCCCCTTAATCCTTTTCAAGAAGAATAAGTAGTATGCAAATCCATTGTTAGTCATCAATTTAATTTGATGAAGGATAAGCATACAATAAATCTTATTCTTATTTCATCCAAGTGATTAATCTTTTTTCTTCGGAGTTTATTCTTGATGAATAAATTCTAGTTCCAAGTGTTTTCATCTTTTATTTTCCGGAGTTCAATTATTTCCTCGGCCATTTCGTCGGAATCCTCCATCTAATTCATGGCAAGACTTTAATCTTATTTCCTTTCGTCTTTCATTCTATCTCAGCACCTTTTGTTACCGGAGTTCTTCACGGTGGTTCTTCACGATTTAATTCTTTCTTCAAGAGTTCATCAAGATTTTGTCGGTGGAGTTCAAGTATTTTTCTTCTCGCATCTTGAAGTGTAATTAAATCTCCGTATTCTTTTGAAGTGGAGTTTTGCATTTCTTCATTTTTCTCAGCTATTAAATCTTTTCCGTTTGCAGCTGGTTATCATCTCATAATTTCTGAGATGTTATCTATAAGTCAACATCAAGCTTATTCTTTTGTTGTTGAATTTCCAACAACTTCAGTTCAAACCTTCCTTCTAAATCCTTTTCATTCCATTCTTCAATAATTCCGGAGGTTTTGCGTTGTTTATCTCGTCAAGTATCATTCCATCTTCTGAAGTTCTATTCTTTCCTTGTTCAACCGGTGTGCTGACTAAATCCTTTCAGTCTTATTCGTTTCTTTTCTCATTCTAACCACTCCGTTAGAACGAGTTGTTTCATAGTCTATCCGATTCCGTGAGCTTTCAATTTCGTCATTCTCGCGTTCCTCTCTTCTTCTCGAGTGCTCTCGATTCTTTGCTTCTTCTTTTGAGTTCTTGTTGCACCTCATCCCTTTTCCCTTCCGTCTCGGTCCTAAGATCTCGGACGAGATCTCTTGTTAGTGGAGGAGTGTTGTAACGCCCGGATTCGCGCGCCTGTGTGTCATCGGTTATTCGCTGCCTTTGCCATGTCATTTGCTTGCGTGTTGCACTTTGCCATGTCATCATATGCATTTCATATCATGTCATCATGTGCATTTCTTTTTGCATACGTGTTCGCCTCATGCATCCGAGCATTTTCCCGTTGTCCGTTTGCAATCCGCACTCCTATGTCTCCGGCGCCCCTTTTACCTCTTTTTCGTGTGCGGGTGTTAAACGGTCTCGGAATGGATCGAGGTTTGCCAAGCGGCCTTGGTATAGCACCGTAGACCGCCTGTCAAGTTTCAGATCATTTGAGGTCGTTTGGTACTCCAACAGTTAACCGGTAACCATAAAGCCCTCTTTGAGTTGCGCCCAACACCCTTTCTAAGTGTCCCAAAACCCACTAAACTCCCTCCATGCTCTCGGTCGTTCGATCACGATCGCGTGGCCGAAACCGCACCTCATTTGACTCTCCTAGCTCCCTCTACCTATTTAAACACCTTCCCTTCAAAATTCATGGATCATTTCGCCCCTAACCCTAGCCTTTCTTCCTCCGCTACGGACATCGTCCGCCGGGCCGGACGCGCCCAGCCGCCACCTCACTCCGCCAATGGCAAGCCGCCACCTCAGCTCCCGCCGCCGCCTCAGCCAACCCTGGCGACACGTCCCTCAGCGCCGCCGCCACTTCGCCAAGCCCGGGCCCAGGTCCGCCCGCCCGGGCAGGCCAAGAACAGCAACCCCGCTGCTGCCTGGCTCCCCGCCGCCGGCGTGTTTCTCCGCCGCCCGAGCTCTCCGAGCTTCCTCGTCGCCGCCGCCAGCCTCCATCGCCCGGCCTCCTCCTCCTCTACCTCGGCGTGCCTCCCACCAGACGCCTCCCGTCGCCCCTCTCCTCGCTCTCTCTCTCTCACGTTTTCCCTCTCTCTCTCTACTCGCAGAGCCGCTGTCGCCGGAGTTTCCTCGCCGCCGCCCGTCGCGAAGTTGCGCCCGATCCGCCGGAACGGGTCCGAGCGACCGGATCTGGTCGTCCCAGCGCCCCTCGAGCCTTCCCGCCGTTGCTGCGCCCTCGCCCGGCGGCGTCAACGCCGCCGCCGCCTCGCCTTCTTCGTGCGGGCACGGAGGAGGACGACGCCCAGCCGGCCACGTGGGCCTCGTGGCCCAACCCCGCACCCGGCCCAGCAGCGCCAGGCCGCCGGCCTGCCAAACCCGATCCACCCCCCGACCTGGGCCGAGCCCGAAGGGTGAGCCCACTTAATCCCCGCCCGGTGCACGTCTTAGTTATATTGCGCTCGGCTCTGTATTTTTTTTCCACCAAGTCCCGAGCATATGTGTTATTTTGTGCCATTTTCGTTGCATCGTATCTCCGTCATCGTAGCTCCGTTTTGCGCGTGTAATATGTCAAAATGTTCGTCTCGAAGAGTAGATCATTTTATCTCATTGCATCATTTTCATTTGAGCTCATCTTGATGCCCGAAATGCTGTTGCAAGAGTGCTATGTGATGTTAGTTTCTGATTTTTATCAGAACTTGCACTTTTGTCATTTTTGCCATGATTGATGTGTGCATCCTATGGACTTGAGCCCTACATGTGTTTTGAAATATGCCATGTCTTCTTTCCAGTGGTGCTTGCTATGTATTTTTGTGATCTATGTGGTGACTAGCACAAGCATGCAAACTAGGTGTCTTGTTGTTGCTGATTTCAGCCCTGTTTGCTGTTATTTTGATGCCATGTTTACTTGATGCTACAGAGAGATCCATGCATATTTTGAGATACTTCAGTAAGGATGTTTTGTAAAGCATGTCTTGCTCTATCCATTCATGCCCTTTTTTGCAATTATGGAGTGCCTTAGCTTGAGTCAATCGAGCTCTACTTTTGCTATCAAATGTTTCCTGGCAGATTGTTTACATGTTATTCAATTTTGCCAAGGTTGTTGTGGTTGATCCATGTATGCTATGTTATTGTTCTTGTCATGTATGTATTCTATGCCATGTCTTCTTGATGTATGTATGCTTAGTTTTTCATATAAGGCTCTGTAGTGAGTGCATTGAGCTTGTAAACATGCCTTCTTGTTATCAGTTTTTGACATGCCGTGTTGCTGAATCTGTTAACGAAACTTTCAATATTGACATGGGTGTTACTATGTTTTCTGATCCTTTTTGGCTTATGGTCACTAAAGGACATTTGTTCTATGCTTTGAGTAGATTCATGCCATGCCTTTGTTTTCCATGTTAAGTTCCTGTAACATGTTGTTTCATAGCTCTAAACATTGCAACCTGATGTTAATTTCTGCAATGCCTGAAACTGTTATTAGTTGCAATCTTGCCATGTCATTTTGAGCATGTTCTAGTCATTTCTGGAGGTAGCTCAGTTCTCATGTTTTGTAATGCTTTACCTGTACATCATGCCCATGCCTTTTGTTTTCTTATTGAGGTGCTGTAGCATATTGTTTTGATGCTTGCAATATGCCTAGTTGCTGTTTTGGACAGCTTGTCCTTTAAACTTGTATTGTGTGTATGTGTTGAACCGTTGCTCCGATTTGAGTGAGTTCTATATGAAACTTGCTTGATTTTGTATGTAGTTTCCTATCATCATGTTGGATCCTTTGTTTTGAGATGTTTGCTTGATGTTTCTATGCATTTTGCACCAATGCCATGCTTATCTTGTTTTGCTCATATCTTCTAGCCCGTAGCTCCGAATCTAATGAACTTTATATGTAACTTGACTAGAATTTCGTGTAGATCATCGTGGTGCATCTTAACTTGCTGTTTAACAACTTGAACATAAAGTTATTCAGATCTGGACCAATTTCGAAATTTGCATATGAGGACTTACCGGAATTGTTATATGTTGTTTCCGGCCTCATTTAAACTTGCTTTGATGTGCTGCTCTTGTTTGCATCATCTCTTGCCATGAGTAGCCTCATCTAGTTTGGTCATGCATCATGCTTGGTTGTGCATCATGCCTTGTTCATGTGTGGGGTGTTTACTATGTTGTGTGCTTCTTCTTTTTAGTTCCTGTTTCGTTGCGATCGTGAGGATTCATTCGTCTACGCTTGGTTCGGCTTCTTCCGTTCGTCTTCTTCATGGACTCGTTCATCTTCTTCATGGACTCGTTCTTCTTCCTTGCGGGATTTCAGGCAAGATGACCGCTACCCTGGATCTCACTACTATCATTGCTATGCTAGTTGCTTCGTTCTTTCGCTATGCTGCGCTACCTATCACTTGTTCCTCAAGCCATCCCATATTGCCATGTCAGCCTCTAACCTTTTGCACCCTTCCTAGCAAACCGTTGTTTGGCTATGTTACCGCTTTGCTCAGCCCCTCTTATAGCGTTGTTAGTTGCAGGTGAAGATGAAGTCTGTTCCTTGTTGGAACATGGAGATGTTGTTCCTTGGTGGAACATGTTTACTTGTTGGGATATCACAATATATCTTATTTATTTAATGCATCTATATACTTGGTAAAGGGTGGAAGGCTCGGCCTTATGCCTGGTGTTTTGTTCCACTCTTGCCGCCCTAGTTTCCGTCATATCGGTATTATGTTCCCGGATTTTGCGCCCCTAACGCGGTCGGGTGATTTATGGGACCCCTTGACAGTTCGCTTTGAATAAGACTTTTCAAAGAAGGCCCAACATTGGTTTTACATTTGCCTCACCTAGCCTTTTTCCCTTGGGAGTCGCGATCCCGAGGGTCATCTTTATTTACCCCGGCCGGCGCTTGTCTAAGCGTTGGCCCAAACTAGAGCACCGTCGGGACCATCCCTTGGCAACTTGGGTTACGTCGGTTCTCAGACGCTTCGCTTATCCGGTCGTGGGCTCGAGACGAGATACGTGGCTACTATCGTGGTGTCGACACGCGCGGGAGGTCTTGCTGGACTTGTTTTATTGCTGTGAATGTCTTGTAGCCGGATTCCGAGACTGATCGGGCTTCCCGGGAGAAGGTCTATTCTTCGTTGATCGCGAGAGCTTATCATGGGCTGTTGGGACACCCCGCAGGTATAAACTTTCAAAGCCGTGCCCGCGGTTATGTGGCAGATGGGAATTTGTTAATGTCGGTTGTAGAAAACCCGGTTGATCTTAATTAAAATACACCAACCGTAGCGAATCGTGAGTGTCTCTTTTCGGGTTGATCGAGAGGAGAACACGGTTTCGGGTTATGTTTGACGTAAGTAGGAGTTCAGGATCACTTCTTGATCATTACTAGTTGACGACCGTTCCTTTGTCTCTCTTCTCGCCTCATTTGCGTATGTTAGCCACCATATATGCTTAGTCGCTGCTGCAACCTCACCACTTTACTCCTTCCTTACCCATTAAGCTTTGCTAGTCTTGATACCCATGGTAATGGGATTCTTTGAGTCCTCGTGGCTCACAGATTACTACACCACCAGTTGCAGTGTACAGGTTTGCGATGTTCATGACGCGAGAGCGATGTTTGCTTGTGGGAGTTCTTCTTCCGCTTCTTCTTCGATCGGGGATAGGTTCCGTGTCGGCAGCCGGGCTAGGTGGTGGATGTCGATTGAGCTTCGTTTATGTTTCATCCGTAGTCGGATGTTGATCTTGTGTATGATGTTGATGTATTAATGTGGCATTTGTGCCTTATGTATGTATCCCCATCTATTATGTAATGTTGATGTAATGATATCCACCTTGTAAAGCGTTTCCAATATGCGGGTCTATCTTGGTGGGACCTTGAGTTCCTTTTGGATAGGGTCGCATATTGGGCGTTTAACGGCGCCGAGCTGGCATGGGGGGGCGGCGCAAAGGACGGACGGGGTCGCCCACGGCGCTGGGGGGCCATGGCGGCGCGCCGACGAGGGGAGGCAGGCCACTGAGAGGGCTCGAGGCAAGGCGTCGTGTGGCGTGGAAGCGACGAGTCGTCATGGCGGTCTGTTCCCCGATCCAACTGGATCGGGGAGGGGAAGAGCGAGTGGGGGGGTGCAGTGGGTGGCGGCTAAGGTTGGGGGGTGAGGGAGTGGATAAGGGAGGGTGGCTGGTTGGGCGAATGGGTGCATGGGCGGCCCGCTGGGTCTCATGGTCTGGGGTTCTTTCTCCTTTTCTTCTTTTTGTTTGTTTTTCTTTTGTATTTTCTTTCTTTTATTTATTTTTCGTTTTACAAAATATACCACTAGCCCCTAAATTAGTATTTATAAATACTCTCTCGCCACATTAATTTCTCATACCTAATAAAATAGTTTAATGTTTTAATATTTAAAATGCATTTAATTATTTGTTTAAGCCAACGGTTTATTTTGTTTAGTGCTTTTAATTATTTTATAAAAATGTGGCTTCTCCACCATAATTACCTAGGCAATATTTGGCTCACTCCGAACATTTTAGTTTTAATAATTGAAAATTTTATTGTTTGACTGATTTTGAATTTGAATTTGAATCGGTTTCAAACTAACTCGAGATTAGCAACTATAATCGAGGTGACGTGGCATCACTAGCAGAGGATCATTGTAGCTTAATTACCCGGGCGTCACAATTCTCCTCCACTACAAGAAATCTCGTCCCGAGATTTAAGAAGGGGACTAAGGGGGAAAGGTCTGGTTACGAAATCCTAACGAATCTTCTAAGTCTTGGTTGCTCTTCTTGAAGAGGTCGATCCATTACATTGACATCTTCATTTCTCTGCTTCAGGTCATCATGGCGATGTCGCCCTTTTCTCGGGAACTCCAACTTACTTACGAATAGGTAAGGGGCAGCTCGGCTACGACAGAATGCTTATGAGGGAAACAATCTGGGGTTAACCCATGAAGGAGCATAAGATTATCTCTCGAGTTGAACATACAGAATACATCAAGAGTAAGGTACGAAGGTACAATAAGAGGTTCCAAGCGGATAGATAGTTGCTCGAAGTCTGAACCAGAGTGAGAAAGTGGTTCAGGGCAGCGAGAGTAAGTATTATGCCTAATACCGTAATAGAGCACTAGGAAGGTGGCTCATGAATTACACACGAAACCAAGAGTAAGGGATAACTTTGTCAACAAGGTGTACAGGAGAGTCAGGTTTCGATCCTGGGACCTGTGGGTTATGGGCCCACCATGTGGGTTAAAAGTAGGAAGGGCGATGACGTCTTGCACGATCATGTAAGCAAGGCATGTCAGAGGTTAGCCTATCAGTTATATGTCAGTAACAACGTCGGTACCAAGGGCGAGGGACGAAGAGAACCATTTTCCTGCTCGTTGAACGAGGCGGGCCAATAGGCAAGGTTCTCGTCCATCGGTGGCTACCGGAATGTCATCAACAATAGTAACAAGGTCTTACTGACAGAGCGGTACACCGAGGTGTTTGCACAAGCAGGGAATTGTTACTGCTTATATCATATAGATCATAGAAAGGGTTTAAACAAACCAATGGAAAGGTAAAAGTGTTTATCCGATTTAATCAGAACAATGGAAAGAAAAATGTGTTTAAACACATAATTCAGGGGTATATCCTTCCCAAGGACAAGTATAGCATGATGCCCATGACAGGATATAACGTAGAAAACCATTTAGTAATGGGAGAGAATTTCCATGGCATTACCCATATAACGGTGTTAGGATAATTAAGAAAGAAACATTTAGCATTGGGCTTCAAATGTTCTTGTTGAAAATCGGAGTACCACAGACTTGCTTTGAGATAGCATTGACATGGGTTTCAAGCAAAGGTTGGATTTTGGATACACAAAGGATCCATCAGGATGAACTTATTAAACAAGGTATTCCATTTCCTCATGGAAAATGACTATCCTTGTTAAAAAGGAAACTACAACACTGGGTCCCCTGGTCAGGCGTGCTAGGCATGACATCACCTTATCGAGTCATAAGAGGACCAATGTTATAACTCTTGAAAGTATGTTCCAACCATCATATCTGACCGGAATTCAGATCTGATTGGTGTCAAGGACTCAGGATGCCTGAGAAGAAAAGGTGCAACTCAATTTGACGTGATGGAGTTGCAAGATTCTCGGGAAATAAACTATGGAAGCAAGTTCCGAATCATGAGTTCATCATTAAACCAAGGAGAGGATGAGGAGGTGGCTGATGAACTCAGCGAAAATTCATTGGGATTTCCAAAAGATGGATTTCCACAATTATGTGGACAGGGAGATAGCATTTGTCAGATCAAATGATATAATGAGGTATGCTCGAGGAAAACATACCCAATTAAACATTGGTGGAAAGGTGCTCCCGAAATATGGGTTGGGTTGCACGACCAATGTTATAATGGTGATTCGATAACCAATGGTCTAATAATGAAATGTCGACCATTAACTTCAAAGCAATAGGGTTGCTAGAAGGAAAGCATCCAAACGACACCGTCCACTTGTTGGATTCAAGACAGGGACCAAGAAAAATGGTGATGGTGAGAAGTATCACAATACCAAGAATTCTCAGGAGGTGGTGAAATTCTCACGACATTGTTGACATAAAGGATGGTAATACTCCAAGGTAAAGAAGAGCAATTGCTGGATAGCAAGGAACTCAAGGTATAACACGAAACACAAACAAGTTTGTGTTGGAGGGAAGGCAGTAGAGTGGTCGATGATAACACTAATCATTGAGGCAAGGATGGTCTTTCTCAACATAAATTCAATTGATATCTTGGAAGAGCTCGGAATGCTGATGATGATCACGACATAGCAGTCGAGAGATTTCAAGATGTAATCGATCGGCGATGACATCAAGTCAAAGGAATGATGAAGCAAAAGGTTATTGGAACCACGGGTATGGGACAAACACGGAATCAAGCTTGCTGTCCAAGGTGTAATGATATGACGAGGAATATCGACGTAAGCTTAGCTCATCGTCGAAAATTATGCTCCGGGAAGGACCAGGTAGCACGGTTAAAATTTAGCACGATAATGATATAGCCAATCAGGCTAGGAATGAATTGAAGGATTATTAAACTCGTAAGCAACAAGAATTACTTAGAGTTATTGAATCGGAGTGCGGTATTGATTCACTTATCGGTGTTCTCGGTGGACCAACAACCCAGAACCCATGAAGTGACATTGACAGGGAAAGGTAGTACTTCATCAAAAGTTTGCAAGATGTATTACAATGGCATGATATCCTCGAGATACCAGGTAATACTCAAGGTAGATCATAATAGAGGTTGGGCAGGCATATTGATCTCAGAGAAGACAAGTGCTTTAACTTGTCCGAGAAATGGAACAAAGAAGAACAATCATGGCGGAACCACGGTCGCAAAAGACCAAGCATAGATAAGAGAAGAAGTTATAACAAGGATTATTATTACTACGAGAAGCTTCCATGATAAGTTCCACCTCGGGTCCATGGGCATGAACACAAAGTTCAAGGTCGACTCCCACTTCTCCAAAGCATAACCTTACATTCACTTCTCGCTTCGATAATGGCATTAGTGTTGAAAGTTTTACCCGTGAAATACCGGATGAGTATGACCCGTGAAAACTTCCGAGTTCACACATAGTAAGGAAGGCATAGGTTCAACCCATCAGGGCATCTTAGGAACATATACCACAAGCTTCAAGAGTAAATATCACCAGCTCGAAAGCAGAGCATGGTTGGCAAAAGGAGATGATACAATTTACCAAAGGCATTATGTATCAGAGAAAGAACTCACAAGGTGATTAATTATGAAGGACACTGTCGGATAATAATCCAACAGTGGATATGGCAATCCAAAATGGAGTTGATGTGAGTATCGATACCCAATCAGAGGAAGAAAGAATGCAAATGCATCGGTTTATAGAACATCTGAATAATTCAACATTTAAATAACAAAGGAATTATGATTTTCAAATCAAGGATCAGGAGCAAATGCTCTGATCAAGGATGGATAAGTTGAATAGACTTAGGGGTACAATCGATGGCAATCTGATTAGCCGAGAACCAGCTCATGTTCGAAAGACGTCCGAGCCGGAAAGATACTTTATAAGGATCAACTGATGATTGCGTGCATTCGCAACAAATTGAATCAAGGGGCGCAAAATGATAGTGACAAAAGATGCCAATAAGATTACTAGACTTATGGTATTAACCAGAATGCAAGCAAGCAAGAATTTCAAGAGCAACAAGCTACTCAGGGTTTTCGAATGGTCGAATGGCACTTCGAAGACTTTTGCGAAACACCTGAACAACTGTGGATGAGCGGATACTCGATAAGTGCGAGGAATTATCCATAGGGGTTATTCATTAGGCAGGAACTGCAGGGCAGTAAGCTCAAAGGATTTTCGGAACAACGGAGAGCAGTTCGGGGCATCTTGTAATAACAAGATCAATGGGATTGAATGTAGGCAAGTGTGTTCAGTTGTCCATACAGATAATAGGGGTAGGGAATTTGCAAAAGCGGTCAGCACAAGCGTCTTGGGAAACAACGAATAGCATCTTCGAAACCTTCCGTGCAAAGTGCGTGACGATCAATGTAATAAGGGGCTCTCTGGGAGGAAGTAGTTACGAGAACCTAGAGTTAGAATTAGTAAAATCATTTAACCCGAATAGAAGAGAGATCAGAGTCCCAGAGTATAGATCGAGGAATAAAAGATCCTAATACCACCCAATGGCGACGTGGGCCCGTAAGGCACACAGCCATGTTAGTAAAAGTTTTATAATGTCTAGACTCGACTTCGGCCAAGGAGTGTGGAAGGGGGATTCCTACAGCAATGGCTCGATATTAACTTGGACGCCCGATTCAATCATACACTAATCATGCACGCAAATGTGTACGATCAAGATCAAGGACTCACGGGAAGATATCACAACACAACTCTAAAACATAAATAAGTCATAAACGCATCATAATACAAGCCAGGGGCCTCGAGGGCTCGAATACAAGTGCTCGATCATAGACGAGTCAGCGGAAGCAACAATATCTGAGTACAGACATAAGTTAAACAAGTTTGCCTTAAGAAGGCTAGCACAAACCGGGATACTGGTCGAAGAGGCACAGCCTCCCGCTCGGGATCCTCCTAACTACTCCTGGTCATCGTCGCCGGGCTGCACGTAGTAGTAGGCACCTCCGGGGTAGTAGTCGCCATCGACGGTGGCGTCGCTCCTCGGCTCCATCGTGCAGTCGCAGCAACCGGTAAAGAAAGGGGAAAAGGGGAACAAGGCAACCGTGAGTACTCATCCAAAGTACTGCAAGCAAGGAGCTACACTACATATGCATGGATATATGTGTAAAGGGCCATATCATGGACTGAAGCGCAGAATGCCGTAATAAGAGGGGATATCTAATCCGTCAAGACTACGCTTCGCAGCCTCCGCCTTGCAACATGTAGAAGAGAGCGATCAAGTCCTCCAAGTAGCATCACATAGCAATAATCCTACCCGCGATCCCTCCTCGTAACCACGAGAGAGAGCGACCACCGGTTGTATCCGAACTTGGAAGGGTGTGTTTTATTAAGTATCCGGTTCTAGTTGTCACAAGGTCAAGGTACAACTCCAAGTCGTCATGTTACCAAGATCACGGCTATTGAATAGATTAACTTCCTGCAGGGTGCACCACATAACCCAACACGCTTGATCCCATTTGGTCGGACACACTTTTCGGGTCATGCCCGCCGGAAGATCAACACGCCGCAACCCCACCTAGGCATAACAGAGAGGGCAGCACGCGGTCTAAACCTAAGCTGCGCAGGGTGCGGGCCCATCGCCTTAGCACACCTGCATGTTGCGTGACGCGCCGAAGCATACCTAGCCTAGTGGCGTTCGGTCCAATCCGGCGGCGCCGCTCGATCGCCGACGTCACGAAATGCTTCGGTGATACCACGACGCCGAAAGTGCCCATAATCTGTTCCAGCGTAGTTGGTTAGTGCGTATAGACCAAATGGCCGACTCAGATCAAATACCAAGATCTTGTTAAGCGTGTTAAGTATCCGCGAACGCCGAGCAGGCCAGGCCCACCTCTCCTAGGCGGTCTCAACCTGCCTGCCGCTCCGCCACAAAGATCCACTCATGGGTGCTCCACAAGCCGACCCGACTTTAGTCACCACATGTATCATGTATAAAGTATATAGTATATACCGTGATCACCTCCCGAGTGATCACGGCCCGATAGTATAGCACAGCAGACGGACAAGAATGTAGGGCCACAGATGGAAATACTAGCATCCTATACTAAGCATGCAGGATTGCGTAAAGGTAACATGAAGAGTAGCAAGGACAAAGCTATGCATCGGGATAGGTATAACGGAAAGCAGTAACATGCTACACTACTCTAATGCAAGCAGTATAGAGTAGAATAGGCGATATCTGGTGATCAAGGGGGGGGGGGGGGCTTGCCTGGTTGCTCTGGAAAGAGAGAGCGGTCGTCAACTCCGTAGCCGTACTGGGTAGCAGCAGCGTCGGTCTCGGTGTCTAGCGAGAGAAGAGGGGGAAGAAACAATAAATATTTAAGCAAAAAAGATGCATAGCGATGCATGACATGACAAGTATCGGTGCTAGGGGTGCCCTAACGCGGTATGAGGTGATACCGGTGAAGGGGGGAAACAACCGGGAAAGTATCCCCGGTGTTTCGCGTTTTCGTGCAGAGGAGCCGGAGGGGGAAAGTTGTGAGTTGGATATGTTAGGGGTGTGTGGTGGACGAACGGGCTGCGTATCCGGGTTCGTCTCGTCGTTCTGAGCAACTTTCATGTAGAAAGTATTTTCATCTGAGCTACGGTTTATTTTATATTAATTTTAAAAGATTTAAATCATTTTTAGGATTTATTTAACTATTTAATTCTAACATTATCCAGAATAGTTTTGCTGACGTCATCATGACGTCGGCGATCAATGAGGTGTTGACCGTTAATCGACGTGTGGGTCCTACTGGTCATTGGTGATTAATTAACTAATGACTAATTAGGTTAACTAGATATTTAGGTTAATTAAGTTTAATTAGTTTAACTAAACATGATTAATTAAGTTAATTATTTAGTTAATTAATTAATTATTTATTATTAACTATTTATTTTTATTATTTATTTTTTTATTCTTATTTTCCAAAAACGCTCGAAGGGGCCTTGCCCAAAGGTCACAGAGGCCATTTGGAGCGGGCGCGCTGGTGCGGGTTAATGGCGCCAGGTTCAGGGGCGCCGCCAGCTACTGTGGGAGGCGCCGCCACTGAAGGGCGTCTGAGCAGCATGCGAGGCGAGGGGCGGGCACACAGCACCGCCAAGGCCAAGGGGACGCGGCCGGCCGGAGCAGAGGCCAGCGACGGGGGTGAGGCCACGGCAGCTGCAGCAGTAGTAGCATCTACAGCAGCGGAAGGGCGTGGCCGCCGGCGCGCGTAGGGGAGGGGTCGTGGTAAGTGCAGAGCAAGGAGGTCGGGGCGAAGCATCCATGATCCATGGGCGCAGCTTGTGGTGCGGGTGGCCGCGTCGAGGGCCTGCGTGGGCGAGCGCATGTGACTCCGAAGGCGGGGGTGAGCAGGGGCGGACGGGGCATGCGGGAGCGCGTCCTGGTCACAGCGAGCACGGAGGCCAGACGCAGTGAGCGCGGGCCGGGGCGCCATGACCGCGGGCACGCATCGGGCGCGGCCGGAACGGGACAGAGAGGTGGGGAGGGGCGAGGCGGAGCTCACGGAGCGGAGTAGGGACGGGGCAATGTGCTCGATGGAGTTCGGGGAGGTCGACGGGGACGAGGTCGATGGAGAGGAGCAGTCCGGGCGGCGACGCGCCGAGTGGCGTGGGGGGGCGGTGAGCAGCGACGCGGGTCATCCACAAAGGCCTGGGATGGCAGGCGGCGTCGACGAGGAGGAGGCAGGCCAGTGGAGAGGGCTCCGGGTGGCGTCGTGTGGCGGCGGGGCGGCGTAGTCGTCGCGGCAGGGGTCCGTTCCCCCGATCCAATCTGGATCGGGGAGGAGGGGGAAGAGCGAGTGGGGGGGGGGTGCGAGTGGGTGGCGGCTAGGGTTGCGGGAGGGGGGGGGTGAGGGAGTGGATAAGGGAGGGTGGCGGTTGGGCCGAATGGGTGCATGGGCCGGCCCGTTGGGTCTGTTGGCCCGGGGGTTCTTTCTCCTTTTCTTCTTTTTTGTTTGTTTTCTCTTTTGTATTATCTTTCTTTTATTTATTTTTAGTTTTACAAAATATACCACTAGCCCCTAAATTAGTATTTATAAATACTCTACTGCCACATTAATTTCTCATACCTAATAAAATAGCTTAATGTTTTAATATTTAAAAATGCATTTAATTATTTGTTTAAGCCACTGTTTTATTTTGTTTAGTGCTTTGAATTATTTTATAAAAATGTGGCTTCTCCACCATAATTACCTAGGCAATATTTGGCTCACTCCGAACATTTTAGTTTTAATAATTGAAAATTTTATTGTTTGAGTGATTTTGAATTTGAATTTGAATCGGTTTCGAACTAACTCGAGATTAGCAACTATAATCGAGGTGACGTGGCATCACTAGCAGAGGATCACTGTAGCTTAATTACCCGGACGTCACACTAAAGTAGCAAAAATATGATGTATTTCAAATATCAATGCTGAAACACAAGGAAGCTAACGACTCTTCATCTCAAGGTAATTAGTTTCTGAACTTATTATCTAAAACTAAAATTCTCAAGTTCCAAGACCTAAACAAACTGTGTGTTTATTTTGAATGATATTGTTCATTAAACTTTTTTAGAGAGCATCAGTTAATGCTTAGTAGGCTAGAATAAAAACTCTGAATCATGTATCTTCTACAGTTAGCTTATGTTGTCTCTGAAATTGTTATAAATCATTTCACATTAAATATTTTGTATGTATCAATGGACTTGAATGGTCCACCTGTGTGCTCTGTTTTTTTCGTGTAGTTCATGTTTAGATGTCGGGCAAGCTAAAAAATTAGAGCTCGAGAAATAAATAAAAACCTGAACCACCGGGAAGGTCGTTGGATAAATTCACCAGTCCGTTCATGATAAGATATTCTATGGAACATTTGCAAAAAAGTAAGGATTTTGTTTTTTGGGTGTTTTCTGTTGATCTGTGCTCAAGAAACATGAGAGTCCTATTGATTATTAGTGAGAGTACAAGCTCAGTGTTTGCAAGCCTTTTGTGATTCTTAAGTGCATATGATGTCTTACACTTGATCTCTGAACTTTAGGTAAGTTCATGTGGACACTATATCAATCCTGATGTAGAAATGTATGTGTGATGTCCAATTTCTTCTTTCGGTTCAGTTCCATATCAAAAATTCGTTCAGTTCAATTCCTACGTGTTGTCCCGGCAGCGTGTCGGACAACCACCAACCTCCTCTGGTTGGGCCGCACCACCACCAGCCCGTCCATAACGGTTGCTGGCAGCCGTCCAAGTTGAGCGCTGATGGTAGTCCTTTGCATGCGTCAACGACACTCCCGGTAAGTACATGAGTACTAATTAACAAGTTTGATTGCTTCTGAAAACTATTAATGTCAACTTGTACTGATACATTTGTCGGGTTTTTGGTGGCCAAGTATTATTGATATGGAGATGAATAACTATGCGGATGCGCTCCTGTTGTTTTTCTGGAAAAAAAACAAGATGCCATGTTTTACTTTATGAGCTTTCCAATTTGCATACTTCAAAGTTGCTGCTTGCTCCCACCCGTGAATTGCGTAATTTCAATGGGTGTCGTCGAGCATGTTCGGAATTATGCCCTTCATGCAAAAGTGTGAAGTTTTGTCAGTATTTTGTATATTTCGTTTGGCAGAGGCTTCATGTGATCTTATGGAGCTTTACATATGTACTGCCATTACACTTTTAAGGCCCTATAGTTCATTATATCATACATGTGTAGCCGTTCAATATGTATTACATGACCGGTTCTTGGAAAAGAAGAACACAATAGTTCGGTCGAAACACAATGATCAGTTTGATAGTGCTCTCTCTTGCCTATTTTGGTTGATGTCCACGAATGGACAAAAATTGTATGGGAAATGTTCTATTATTACGAGCATGCAAGTACAGAAAAAAGTTGAACACGACGTCCCAGATAAGTTTGGAAGAAAAGCTCAAACAAAAAAAACCATGAAATTTCAAAATGGTAAAAGTTCAAGTGGTAAAATGAGAGAAGTACAGAATATCGTTGCAAAACAATGTTCAGTTCAAAAGAAAACACAAAACATTTTTGTTTTATTAAAAAATCATTTAGTTCAAAACGGTATAAACTATGCAATTTCGGTCATGATGATACATTGAGAAGATACGAGGAAAATTATGCCGAAAATATAGAGTAAAGTCTAATATGTAAAAACACGCTCAGTACAAAACCATACAAACATCCGTTCAAGTACTCTTTTTTCAGAACCATTCAAAAACTACTGTAAAAAATACCTCAGTACAAACACACATATAGATCAGTACGAGTACTCTGTTTTTTGATCAGAAAAACAACACGATGTGTCTCACCGTATTCAAAATTACTCTTTAACGGTTGCGAATTTGTGAAAATATTCAACATGACTAAGTTTCGCATTTTCGATAGCTTTCCAATGGTATATTATTTGCCACATTTCGACAAACTTAAAAAAAATCGCGTTCGAAATCATTTTTGACCGTATTCAAATTCGTTTTTTAAACCGTAAGGAATTAGAAAAACATTTCAATATAAAAAAATTGCATATTTTCCATAGCTTTCCAACGCCGTATCATTTACGTCAATCCGACAAGCCGTTTGAAAAAAAAACATAAAAATACGTTTCACCCAGAATTTCACCGTTTTCCAAATTACTTTTAAATTGTATAGAATTCAAAAAAACTATATATATGGAAGATGCGGATTTTTACCAGCTTTCCAACGCCATCTTATTTGCTCAATTCCAACAAACCGTTTGAAAACTAAGTCCAAATAACGATTCGCATTTTCGGTTTTAAAAAAAAACATTTTTTTTCAAAACTGCTCTTAAAGCATGATGATTTTGCAAAAATGTTCAATATACTTGAAATATAGTTGTCAAGAGATATCCAACAATATATTACACGCCCCGTTCCGACAAAAAAATTATAATTTTTTTTTGAAATAAAGGAGACGATCTGTTAAACAGAAATGAAAGCATCAGTTCAACCACTTGAATTCATTAGTACAACCTACTGAAAATGTCAGTTCAAGTAGCGCAAAACAGAATAGCCCATAACGGGATCAGAATAATATTCTGAACACAACCTGAACTGCCTGAGTAACGCGCGTGACCTTCTCTGTGAACTAGGTTGAACTTCCCGCAACATTGCCCAAATAGGGCTTGCTATATATCGTTGGAAAGCTATGGACACCAATATCATGACCCAACTTAATTTTTTGGCAAAATATAAGCGGTTTAAGAGCAGTTTTAAAAACCGTTTTTATCCGCACAAAAAACGTGAATCGTATTTTTGATCGCATTTCTAAACCGTTTATCGGAATGAGGCATATAATATGGAATTGGAAAGCTGCTGCAAAACCGCTCCTTCCACATGTTGAAAGATTTTCTAATTCCCTATGGTTAAAGAGTAATTTGGAAAAATGTAAGATTTCGTAAACCGAACAGCCGAGTTCGTTTTTTCGATGTCATTTCTAAACGGCTAATCTAATGGAGGCATATGCTATGGCGTTGGAAAGCTTATGAAAATGCGCTACTTTTTCATCTGGAAAGTTGTTTTCTAATTTTGAATGGTTTAAGATAAATTTAGAAAATGGTCCAAGTCCTACCGAGTTCGTATTTTCGAGCTAATTTTTTAACCGTGCGTCCGAATGCAGCAAATGATATGGCGTTGGAAAGCTTGAAAAAATGCGAAACGTTTTGGTATGTATTGTTTCTCCCAATTCTTTACGGTTTTAAGTCAGTTTTGAAAATGGCGAAAAATGTATTGTCGCCGTAATTTCTACGAACTTTATCGGAATTGGGCAAATAATATATCATTGAAAAGCTACAGAAAATGTGAAACTTTTTCATGTTGATGGTTTTCTCTGATTCTTAGCCGTTTTCAAGTAATTCCGAAAACGGCGGGATCATTCGTTCTACCTCTACCACGAAACAGATTCTTCGAAAATGCACCGCGTGAAGAACCTGAACTTCTTGGTGCGTGTACCTGAACTTCACTCTGTTTTTCACGTGATTTTTTACTCGTAGACCTTCATTCACTGCTCGTAGCTCTCCATCCCACTCACGGGAATTGAGCGGGTGATATACCGATGGAAAGCTGCTGTAAACACGCAACTTTCCCGTGTTTATCATTTTTTCATACTCGCGACGATTTTGAAAGTTTTTCATCTGAAATTCATTCAGCGTAGTAGTTGAACTTCATGCTTTTTTCACGTTGAACTTCTGTGACGTATTTTTGTTTGTACACGCGCCTAAACTTCCCTCTGTACGAACCTGACCTTTATCAAAATTTTGAAAACCGGTTTTTTCTTCATACAGAAAACGTGGATCGTATTTTCGATCGCATTTCTAAACCGTTTAGCAACTAAATACTCGTTTTAGATAGGAATCTCGCTCATAGGCGGATTTTGCACTCGGGTCGTGAAGAACTCGCGCTTTTTGCGATTTTACTGCCTGAGTTGTTCGACCTGAACTCCCCCCTGTGCTAGGTTGAACTTCCCGTAACATTGCCCAAATAGGGCCTGCTATATACCATTGGAAAGCTATGGACACGAGTATCATGACCCAAGTTAAATTTTTCGCAAAATGTAAGCGGTTTAAGAGCAGTTTTGAAAACCGTTTTTTCTTCACACAAAAAACGTGAATCGCAATTTCGATCGCATTTCTAAAGCTTTTACCGAAATGAGGCGAGTAATATGGCGTTGGAAAGCTGCTGCAAAACCGCTCCTTCCACATGTTGAAAGTTTTCTCTAATTCCCTACGGTTAAAGAGTAATTTAGAAAATCGTAAAATTTCACAAACCAAACAACCGAGTTCGTATTTTCAATGTCATTTCTAAACGGCTAAACCAATTGAGGCACATGATATGGCGTTGGAAAGCTTATGAAAATGTGCTACTTTTTCATGTAGAAAGTTTTTTCAAATTTTGAACGGTTTAAAAGTGATTTAGAAAACGGTACAAGTTTCACCGAGTTCGTATTTTCGATGTATTTTTTTAACCCTATGTCCGAATGCAACAAATCATATGGCGTTGGAAAGCTTGAGGAAATGAGAAACTTTTTGGTATATATTATTTATCCCAATTCCTTACTTTTTTATGTCAGTTTTCAAAATGGCTAAAAACGTATTTTTGCCTTAATTTCCACAAACTTTATCGGAATGGGGAAAATAATATACCGTTGAAAAGCTAAGGAAAATGCGAAACGTTTTCATGTTGATGGTTTTCTGTGATTCCCTGCCGTTTTCAAGTAATTTGGGAAATGGCGAGATCATTCGTTCTGCCTTTATCGCGAAACAGATTCGTGAAAAATGCATCGCGTGAAGCACCTGAACTTCTCGGGATGAAACCTTGAACTTCACTCTGTTTTTCACATGCTTTTTTTGCCCGTAGCTCTCCATCCATGCATCGGAACACTCACCGGAATTGAGCAAATGATATACCGATGGAAAGCTGCTGTAGACACGCAACTTTCCCGTGTTGTTCATTTTTTCATACTCGCAACGGTTTTAAAAGTTTTTCATCTGAAATTCTTTCAGTGTAGTAGTTGAACTTCTGTGACGTATTTTCGTTTGTAATTTTCTCACACCATGTAGTAGGTGAACTTCTGGCAGTTATCTACCTGAACTTCTCTCGGTTACATGAAAATATCTAAAAAAATTATGAATTTTAATCTGAATTTCTCAATTCTTTTTTGATGAAATTTTGAAGCGCTCTATTTGTAAAAGTTGACCTTCTAGTTATTTTATTTTTGAACTTCTTGTTTCCATTCTTTAATAACGTGGAAAATCTGAGTTTTCTACAATCATCGAACTTCTCCATCTTTTTAATATGGACTTCCTGGTTTTATTTTCTTAATGTTTTTTATGAAAATTTGAAGCGCTCTATTTTTAAAAGTTGAACTTCTTGTTATTTTATTTTTGAATGAGTTTTCTATAATCATCGAACTTCTCTATCTTTTTAATATGGACTTCCTGGTTTTATTTTCTTAATCTTTTTTATGAAATTTTACCTTGCATGTTTAAATTTATGTGACCTTCTCTTTTCTATAAATTTATTCGAAGAAGGCCAACACTATTTGAAGACAATATTTTTTCTGAAGTTCTTGTGCACAAACGGTCTGCACTTTTCATCCCATGTTCTTACTGAACTTCAATTCCAGAACACACAGAACTTGGTTGTATTTAGCGAGTTGGTCAACAGGCGATGGATCGACGGGTCGGGGAAGCCCTTCCAGACGGCAACTGCACTACCGAGTGTCGGAACCGTCATGGGGAACGGCGCTCTGCGCAAGGGTGTTGGGGATGGCTATATCGACGACATCCGGGAGATCATCATCCGCCGTCAGGGGCATTTCACTGCAGAGGCGAGGGAGGGAATCCCCGAGCGTCACCGACAACGTCAAGGGAGACGGCGAGGGGTGGCTAGGGCAGCGGCCATCTCCGCGCAACGTTGCCAGCAGGAGGCACATGCCGCATGCGCCTAGTCGGGGGGAGCGTCGGTCGCCGGGGTGTGGATCAACTGGGTGTGCGATGGTGCGTGGTGACGCGGGAGGGGGTGGCAATTTGATGGGAGAAAGTGTTTGTGAACTATGTCGTTTGTTTTTCAAATAGGAGTCCGATGTGGATATACAATTTTTGGGGCAATTTGATGCTCTCAAGAAGATATCCTTTTCGCTCTTTTTGATTTACCAACATAAAATAACAAAGAGAAATGTTATGTTATTGTAGGCATTACAATGAACACCTAAAGTGCATCTAAATCTAAAGTGCACACAAGCAGCAGCCCGTCATAGTGAGTAGCAACAGTCCACTAGTTGTAGTAGTAGCAAAATCAACTTGTGCTTTGACCACAAGAAGCCACGAAGTGGAGAGAGGCCTTGAGGCATGCGACTCATGCTCCTTTTTTGTTTTGCATTTTTTTCTGAAGCATCTCTAGAACTGAAACCAACATATCAAAACCCCACTTTTTTTGCCCACTCTGGCACTATTGAACTTCAGAAAAATAGTATAGAACTACAACTAGACAACACAATTTAACTAACTGAATAATGGGGACAGATAGCAATGTGAAGCACGTATGTTGTTTCCCTTGCTAGTGAAACCTTGGTCATTTGGTCAATGCTAAAGTAGACCCAGAAGAATACACACACAAACAAATATACAGTCATACACACATATGTGGAGAGAGAAATTATATGTGCACACACTTAGTAATACACGAACCTTCCTCGAAGTAATACATGAACTTCTTTGTACAGACTTTTTTCTCACGTTCACATGCACACGGTTTCCAAAACAAAAGCTTATGAGAAATACAATTGGGGGAAAACTTGGAAACATGCACACACATATATAAGGGGGTGGGGAAAACAACAAACTGCATGGAGGTGGAAGAACCAACCTACGCAGACAAGTAAGTGTATATGTGGCCTGTTTTTTGTTTGGACAGACCAAATAGAATCAATTTATCCTCACAATTAGCAGCTTCATTCAAGAGATCTCGGCAGGCAAGTAGAAACTGAACTGAAAACCACAAAATGTTGAACTCCTATTCCACAGCTTTGCAGATTGGATCTGGTGGCTATTTTTTGTTGCTTCCTCCTTTGCTTCTTGACGGTCGAGATCCCCAGTGCACCTTCGGCCTCACCGGTATCTGCAAGACAAACAACTTGCTCCATATGAAATGGGTGGAGCACACATACATGCAGCTAGCACACTGCACGTTAACCATCCCAAAAAAACAGAAGCATGGTGTGGACATTCAGACAGGAAAATGCATATCTTTTTTGTTGTTTCATTTTTCATGTTGCATAGTCCGTAAATGGGTATCTAATAATTGTAATGAGAATGCAGTTCGAGGTGAGGAAGTTATGAAGAGCAAAATTGCAGGTCTGTTGCTAAATTCTAACCGGTAACGAGAATGCACCAAGAGCCATCATCCATCCCATCCCAACGACATCATATCATTCCTCTCACTCACACTGATTTGTTACGCCTACACGGCAAATCCAAGCTCGCTAGCAAGTACACGAGCATCTTTCTCAAAGAAACAAGTAAAGAGAACTCATTTCCTGTTGCATATTCTCAGAACGGACTGCTGCTAACTACAACATGAATGCAGTTCAAGCTGAGGAAGCGGTGAAGAGAAAATTTGCAGGTCGTGCTGCTACTCATACCTCGTGGTGTGACGCTGCAATCCCTTCATGGAGATAGCTCTTGAGCGCCTCGATCAGGGCATCATGAACTGTAGCGCGCCGGAGCCTGCCGCGACAAGAGGAGAGGCATGGTGGGGCTGGGCCAGCCGTTGTGTTCGGCTGAGGTCGGAATGGGGCGACGGCCGCGGTCGGGACGGCCGAGTCCTGCGCGCCCATGTTGGGGGTGGTGGCGTGGCTGTGGACGTGAGTCCAGGGAGTCTATGACTGTGCTCGACGGCGCTCCGGTGCTGCACCACCCGCCCGACGCAGGGAGGAAGGAGGAGGGGGTCTCCAGCTGGGACACCAGGTGGCGCGTTGTGGCCTCGGGAGGCCGCGACAGCGCGTGGGATCCAGGGCCCGACGGCAACATGGGGGAGGAGGAATCTTCGGCGAAGGCTGGGGAGGAGGCGCCCCAGCGGCGGTTGGGGGAAGAAGGCGGCCCCGGAGGAGATTGGGGATGGAGGCGCCGAGCGGCAGTTGGGGGTGGAGGTGCGTCGGCGACGGAGGAGTAGGTGCCTCAGCAGCAGGAGAGTTGGCACTCGGCGGGGGTTCCAGGGAGGGCGGGTCGCGGTGGATCCGGCGAAGGCTCGTGGGAGGCAGAGCTTGGCAACCAGATGAGGCCGGGCGCGGCAGCTGGAGGGAGGGAGGCTGGGCGCAATGGCGGGAGGAGGTTGGCCCCAGCAGCGGGGGATGGAGGACCGGCGTGGCGGGGGAGGGAGCCCGGCCGCGGTGGCCGGAAGGAGGCCGGCAGTGGCGGCGGGATCCAGTCCAGTCGCGGCGGCGGGTGGGTTTGGTCGAGGTGGGGAGGAGAAGGTCATGGGATAGCTAATGGGCCGTTCGGGAGGTGTAGGGTGGGCCGGTTGGTTCCCTGTTACGATCTCGGGAATGTATGGTCGCCCCTATATAGGGCCTTATGATCCAAATAGTTACTCTAATCCCAGGATTAGAATAGTGTCACTATATATACACACACACACACACACACACACACACACACTATTCTGATCACGGGATCGGAATAATATTCTGATCACAACCTGACCCGCCCTGCAAGTAGTACGTTGAACTTTCCTGTGAACTAGGTTGAACTTCCGCCAACATTGCCCAAATGGGGCTTGCGATATACCGTTGGAAAGCTATGGACACCAATATCATGACCCAACTTGAATTTTTGGCAAAATATAAGCGGTTTAAGAGCATTTTTTAAAACCGTTTTTTCTTCGCACAAAAAAACGTGAATCGTATTTTCGATCGCATTTCTAAACCGTTTATCGGAATGAGGCATATAATATGGCGTTGGAAAGCTGATGCAAAACCGCTCCTTCCACATGTTTAAAGTTTTCTCTAATTCCCTATGGTTAAAGAGTAATTTGAAAAAACGTAAAATTTCATAAACCGAACAGTTGAGTTCGTTTTTTGATGTCATTTCTAAACGGCTAATCCAATAGAGGCATATGATATGGCGTTGGAAATCTTATGAAAATGCGCTACTTCTTCATCTTGAAAGTTTTTTTCTAATTTTGAATGGTTTAAGAGTAATTTAGAAAATGGTCCAAGTCCTACCGAGTTCGTATTTTCGAGCTAATTTTTTAACCGTGCTTGTGAATGCAGCAAACGATATGGCGTTGGAAAGCTTGAACAAATGCGAAACTTTTTGGTATGTATTGTTTCTCCCAATTCTTTACGGTTTTAAGTCAGATTCGAAAATGGCGAAAAACGTATTTTCACCATAATTTTTACAAACTTTATCGGAATGGGGCAAATAATATACCGCTGAAAAGCTACGGAAAATGCGAAATTTTTTCATGTTGATGGTTTTCTCTGGTTCCTTAGCCCTTTTCAAGTAATTTCGAAAACGGCGGGATCATGCGTTCTGCCTTTATCGCGAAACCGATTCTTCGAAAATGCACCGCGTGAAGAACCTGAACTTCTCGGCGCGTGTACCTGAACTTCACTCTGTTTTTCACGTGATTTTTTTGCTCGTAGGTCTTCATCCACTGCTCGTAACTCTCCATCCACTCACCGGAATTGAGCAAGTGATATACCAGTGGAAAGCTGTTGTAAGCACATAACTTTCCCGTGTTGATCGTTTTTTCATACTCGTGATGATTTTAAAAGTTTTTCATCTGAAATTCATTCAGCGTAGTAGTTGAACTTCATGCTATTTTCACGTTGAACTTCTGTGACGTATTTCCTTTTGTAATTTTCTCATCCATTCGTTAGTGTTACACAAATGATATTCCTTTTGTACAAACTTCTCTCACAATAAGTTTTTTAACTTTCTCCGACCGAGGACTTGAACTTACACAAATGATATTCCTGCTGTTTTGAGTAAATTAGAAAATGGCGAGATCATGATTTCTGCGTTCATCGCGAACGGAAATGCACTGCGTGAAGTAGTTGAACTTCTGGGGCATGTCTGTTTGAACTTCACTCTATTTTTGACGTGTTGTTTTTTGCCCGTAACTCCCAAACCACTTACCGGAATTGAGCATATGATATACCGATGGAAAGCTGATGAAAACTCGCAACTTTCCTGTGTTGATCAGTTTTTCATACTTGTGATGGTTCAAAAGAATTTTTTGAATACACAAAAACGTGTTTTAAACAGTATACATAAAACTTTTAAACCATTCATCGGAATATAGCATATTATATATCATTGGAAAGCTTATGAATAGGAGCGTCTTCTACATGTAGACAGACGTTACAAATTCGTTGTCGTTTGAGAGCAGTTTTAAAAATGGCAAAAAACAACATCGTTTTTGCCTGTTTTTTATATGTAATTGAAGGTCGGACGTCTCGCACTAGAGTTCTTGAACTTCACTCGGAGGAGCACGTGAACTTCTTGCAACAAACGTTTTAGGCTTTTAGTTTTACAATCTTATATTCTTATCTAAAACGCATTCCGTGTGGTAGTTGGACTTACTGCTGTTTTCACCATGAACTTCTCTCACGTATTTTTTGTTCAACTTCTCTCACAAAAAAATTGAACTTTCTCGGGCCGAGCACTTGGACTTCTAGCAACAAAACTTTTAGCCTTTTGCTTTTTCATTCTTTTTTTAATACCAAATGCAAACCATGTAGTACGTGAACTTCTCGCAGTTATCAGTCTGAACTTTTCTTGGTTACGTGAAAATATCTGAGTTTTTTTTATGAATTTTTAATCTGATTTTCTTAATCCTTTTTTATGAATTTTGAATCGCTCTGTTTTTAAAAGTTGAACTTCTTGTTTTCTATTTTTTGAACTTCTTGTTTCAATTCTTTAATAAGGAGGAAAATCTAAGTTTTCTATAATCATTGAACTTCTCCATCTTTTTAATATGGACTTCCTGGTTTATTTCTTAATCTTTTCTATGGGATTTTTAAGCGTTCTATTTTTAAAAGTTGAACTTCTTTGTTTTTTTATTTTTGAACTTCTTGTTTCCATTTTTAATAATGAGGAAAATCTGAGTTTTCTATAATCATCGAACTTCTATATCGAACCGCTCTAACTTTTTTATTTGAATTTATTTTATATACTTTTTGAAATATTAAATTGTAGTTTTGTTAGAAACATCAAACTTCTTTCATTTTTGAATTGAAATTATTTGTTTTATTCTTTTGTAACAAAAAAATTCAAGTTTTTAATTAAATATCAAACTTCTCCATGTTTTAAATTGAACTTCTTGGTTTTATTCTTTAGTAACGAGAAAAACTGAGTTTTTAGTGTACATTGAATTACTCTGTTTTCTGAAATTGAACTTCTTGGTTTAATCTTTAGTACCGGGGAAATTCGAATTTAAAAAAAGGGGAAAATCTTTTTAAAAACTTTTTTATTCCTTTATTTTAATTTGAACTTGTTATTCTTTAGAACGAGAATCTGAGGTTTTTATCAACTTTGAACTTCTCTTTTATTTTAATTTGAACTTCTTAGTTTTATTCTTTAGTAAGAAGGAAAATCGAGTATTTTGAACTTCTTGGTTTTTTTTATAATGTGAAAAATCTGAATTTTTTATAGACATCGAACTTCACCATTTTTTAAACTTGAGCTTCTTAGTTTTATTGGTTAGTAACGAGGAAAATCCTTTTTTTTATAAACCGCACCGTTATTTTAATTTGAACTTCTAGTTTTATAGAATGGGGGAAATCTATTTTTATAAAATCTTTTTGAAATGCTCCTCTTTTTTAATTTGGACTACTATGATTTTTTTTTATAAACGGGGAAAATCCGTTATTTTATTTGAACTTCTTGCTCAAATTTTTTGAACTTCCAAATTTGACTTCTATATATTAAAAACTTCTTTTTTTAACATCTGCCTTCTTCGGTTTTTTTTTAATTTGAACTTCTTGTAGAATTATGTCGCGACATTTTTATGCATTTTTTGCCGTCAGTGAAATGGCCTAGGCAGTCCTTTTTTTCATTTGATGATGTTTCTTCTGTATGTACTACACGTGAACTTCGGAATTTCTAAAACATGAACTTCACATGCTATTGAAATTGAAAAAAAATTAGACACAACAATACACATACATTTATGCATGTGCCACATGGACAACCAACACATCAACAAGATTGGTACAACCATAAGTTTTCTAAAATCTGAAATTTGGCATTTAGATATTGTATAACTTCCTGATCATTTTCCCTAGCACTAGCGTTTTTGCACATCTCTAAAGCTGTAGTAGAACATGTGTAAAGTCTGAACCGAAGAGAGAGGTTGACTTTTCCTGCCGCATCTGCATAAGAATTTGAAACACATGGTAAAGAGGAGTCAGGGAGCGAATGACATCGAGTGGCTTTTGGGGAAGAAGGTGTATGGCTTGTGTGATGTGTGGGGAAGAAATCCATTGGTAGGAGGAGCAGTACAGGAGGATCCTGGCCATCTCCCTGCCTCCATCCCGTCTCCCTCGTGAGTGTGGAGGCCACCGCCATGGATGGATAGAAGAAGGGGGTGGGAGGTCGCCGCCGCTGGTAGATGCAAGGGCAGGGAGGCCACCGCCGCCGCGGTGGAAGCAAGGGGAGGAAGTCCGGCGGCGTAGTGGCCTGGTTCAAGCATGGGGGCGTCGCGGTTGCCGGACCAAGTTGAGGTGGCGGCGCGGGGGCGGATCCAGGTGAAGGGGTGGTGGATCCGGGGGCCGGCTGCCGGAAGTGCATCGGGGGACGGTGGAGGAAGCGAAGGAGGCAGCGGCGGGTCGGGGAGGGGAATGGGCGGGCCTCGCGCTGGAGGGGTGCGGTGGTCCGGCGAGAGGAGTGGGCGGGGCGGGTGGCGCGCTTGGGCTGGTGGCAGGAGGTGCGCTGGATCCGGGGCGGCGGCGGAGGCGCCGGGCCAAGGAGGAGAGTGGGCGGGCCTCACGGGAGGGGTGGGCTGCGGCGCGCCGAGGGGCCGAGGGAGGCCTCGACTTTGGAGGAGGGGCGGGCGGCACGGAGGGGGGGTGGCGGTGGCGCGCCGTAGGTGGCGGGGGATGGTGGAGGAAGCAAAGGAGGCAGCGGCGGGATATGGAAGTTCGTGGGGTGGACCAGGAGAAGATCGTGCGAGGTGTGGGGGGCAGTTGGTCTGATGTTTTTTTGTTCGGGAGAACCTAATCGGGCCCTATATAGGACTGATGTGATCCAAATAACTATTCTAATCCTAGGATCAGAATAGTGCTACTAATGTTGAAGACCAAATCAACATTGCGAAAATAAACTTTGAAGTCAAACCAATGTTGAAGACAAACCAAATATGAAGATAATGTAATCATGACGCCAAATGAAAATCTTCAAGAAAGTGTGGTGGTGGCGTTACCCACCGTATAGGAAATATTAGACCCAGACACGGCGCACAATTATCATGGCGCTCCGAAGTCAAATTCCACATTAATGTATTCACACTTAGAGGGTAAGTCTTTATGAATTGAAGATATACGTTACTTCGTGTGTTACACATCTAAGTCATCAATATGCATAAGCGTTAGGATGTGTATCCATTCACAGGACATTCGAGGATTCTAAGATGTTTAGCTCACACCGCAGCTTGCAAAACCTTTTCTCATCCAAGGGCTTCGTGAAGATATCTGCCAATTGCTCTTCAGTGTTGACGTGAATGATATCAATGTCTTCCTTCAACACACGATCCATGAGAAAATGATGACGGATCTGAATGTGCTTTGTCTTCGAGTGCTGAACTGGATTGTGAGCAATCTTGACGGCGCTTTCATTGTCGCAGTAGAGTGGCACATGCTTCATGTTGATGCCATAATCCTTGAGAGTTTGCTTCATCCAGAGAAGCTGAGTGCAGCAAGATCCAGCAGCACTATATTCAGATTCAAAAGTGGAGAGTGATACACAGTTCTGCTTCTTTCAAGACCAACAGACAAGAGATCGTCCAAGAAAAGTGAAATGTGCCTGATGTGGACTTGCGATCAACCTTTTCACCAGCATAATCAGCATCTGAGAATCCAAATAGATCAAACTCTGAGCCCTTTGGATACCATAATCCTAGCGTTGGGGTGTGAGCCACATATCAAAGAATTCGCTTCACAGCGAGGTGATGCATTCCTTTGGTGCCGCTTGGAATCGGGCACACATGCAAACGCTAAGCATTATATCAGGCCTAGATGCACATAAGTACAATAAAGAGCCAATCACGGAGTGATATACCTTTTGATCGAACTCTTTACCATTGTCGTCGGGACCCAATTGGCCATTGGTCGGCATTGGCTTCGTGTACCCTTTGCAGTCTTGCATTCCAAACTTCTTCAGGCAGTCTTTGAGGTATTTCTCTTGTGATATGAAGATGCCATTTCTCTGCTGATGGATTTGTAAACCAAGAAAGAATTTCAGCTCTCCCATCATGGACATCCGATATTGCTCTTGCATCATACGTCCAAATTCATCACTGTATCTCTTATCAGTGCAACCGAAGATAATGTCATCCACATAGATTTGGCATACAAACAGTTCTCCATCATATGTTTTCGTCAAGAGAGTGAGATCTAGGGAACCACGTCTGAAGCCTTTTCCCTTCAGGAAGTCTTTGGGTGTGTCATACCAAGCACGAGGTCCTTGTTTGAGGCCATATAGTGCCTTGTTGAGCTTGTACGCCATGTCAGGATGCTTTGGATCTTAAAATCCAGGTGGTTGTGCAACATACACTTCTTCGATTTTGCCGTTGAGGAAGGCACTCTTTACATCCATTTAGTACGGAAGAATGTTGTTGTGATTGGCATAGGCTAGCAGTATGTGAATGGATTCAAGCCTAGCCACAGGAGCAAAGGTTTCATCAAAGTCAATTCCTTCCACTTGAGTGCAACCCTGGACAACGAGATGATCCTTGTTTTTGACAACTTGACAATGCTCATCTTGCTTGTTGCGATAGATTCATTTGGTGCCAATGATACTATGTTTACGAGGATCAAGACATCTAACTAGCTCCCAGACGTTATTCAGCTCAAACTGTTAAAGCTCTTCTTGCATAGCTTGAATCCATTCAGGTTCCATGAAGGCTTCATCAACTTTCTTGAGTTCAGATATAGATACAAATGCAAAGTGCCCATAGAAGTTTGCTAGCTGTGTTGCTCTTGAACGAGTGAGTGGACCAGGTGCATTGATACTATCAATGATCTTCACAATCTGGACTTCATTTGCAACCCGAGGATGAACCGGGCGAAGATTTTGCCCTTGCTGATTATTGTCATCATCTTCAGTATTGGCTTCAGGTTGAGCATTGTCTTCATGTTGGTTAGGTGCAGAAATGATGATTTCCTCTTCAGCCTGTTCCTCAGTGGGTATGATTTCTCGAGTACCCATTAGCTTGATAGATTCACTTGGTGTAGCTTCATCTAGCACATTTGGCAGGTGCTCTCTTTGTGAGCCATTAGTCTCATCGAACTGCACATCTACAGTTTCAACCACTTTATAGTGAAAGAGGTTGAAGACTCTGTAGGTGTGCGAATCCTTTCCGTAGCCAAGCATAAAACCTTCATGTGCTTTCGGTGCAAATTTTGAAGTGTGATGCAGATCCTTGATCCAGCACCTAGGACCAAAGACTTTTACATAGCTGACGTTTGGCTTGTTACCAGTCAGGAGTTCATAAGATGTCTTCTTGAAGAACTTATGAAGATAAACTCTATTGATGATATGACAAGCAATATCAATGGCTTCAGGCTAGAACTTCCTTCGAGTCTTGTACTCATCGAGCATTGTACGAGCCATCTCAATGAGGGTTCTGTTCTTGCGCTCCACGATGCCATTCTACTGAGGTATGTATGGAGAAGAGAACTCATGTGTGATGCTCAATGTATCAAGATAAGTGTCGAGGCCGGTGTTCTTGAATTCTGTGCCATTGTCACTCCTGATGTGCTTGATCTTGATGCCATAATAGGTCATGGCACGATTTGCGAAGCGTCTGAAGACATCTTGCACTTCAGTCTTGTAGAGAATTATGTGCACCCAAGTGTATATTGAATAATCATCAACAATGATGTGCAGTAGTAGTAAGGCTAGAGTAACGAGTAGGGCCTAATAAGTCCATGTGTAGCAGCTCGAAGGGGCGTGATGTAGTCATGATTGTCTTCGAGGTATGCTTGGTCCTAGTCATCTTCCCGGCTTCACAAGCACCGCATAGATGATCCTTCTTGAACTTGACGCCCTCGATGCTAATGATGTGCTTCTTCTTCATGAGAGTGTGCAAGTTCCTCATGCCCGCATGTCCTAGCCTCCGATGCCAGAGCCAACACTCTAAAGCTTTTGCTAGAAGACATATGACAAGCTGTGGCCCTGCGGAGAAATCTACCATATACAGATCGTCTCTTCAATACCCTTCGAAGACTAGAGATTTGTCAGATTCCATTAGTAGAAGGCAACGATACTTTCCAAATATCACAATCATGTTCAGATCACAAAGTATTGAGACAGACATTAAGTTGAATCCAAGGGATTCAACAAGCATCACTTTACCCATGTGCTGATCCTTTGAGATTGCATCTCTACCTAGGCCCAATACCTTGCTTTTACCAGTGTCAGCGAGCGTGATGTGACTTTTAGTAGACAGACGTAGGGTTGAATCCATGAGAAGACTTCGATCACCAGTCATGTGGTTAGTGCATCCACTGTCCATTATCCACTCAATAGCTTTTGGAGTCGTACCCTATAGTGCAGTTAGTGGGATAGGCTTCACCAAGAGTATTGTGAAGCGCAAACATACAACGAACAGGCATATTATTAAAGTTAAGATTCTTGTTTGGTAAGATATATAGGATGCTCGTCAAGAAACCCAGGTATGAAATAAATGGTAAGACCATTCTAGCACTTTATCTTGCGTCCCACAAGATGTTTTAGGTCCCCAGCATTGGTGTGAGAAGTCTTTGATTTTTGGCTTGAGACCTTTCCCTTCAAGAGAAGTTAATTCTTCTTAACCACCCACATCTTAAGGGGTGGCTTAGAAGCAATGAGTCTAAGTTCAACATCTGAGAACTTAGGCTTCGGAGCCCTAGCAAATAGTTTTGAAGGAGGTGAATAATACTCATATGAATATGCAGAAAAGTTATTTGATTTATGAACACAGCGGTTAGAAGAAACATGCTCATATTCATGAGTTTGATGATAGTTTCCCTGCAAAACATTGGCGTTAGGGTGACCTTGTGAGGTCCTCTGTCTGTATGAAGCCTTTGGGCCATATGAAGTCTTTGGTCTGGGGTTTGCCTTCTTCCCAGGTGGTGTCATGATGACATTCACAGGAAGCTTCTCAAGACAACTTTTGGGCACCCAGATCTTCTTCAAAGGTGGCCCATTCCTACAGTTAGTACCAATAAACCTGGCAAACATTTCACCATTTTGATTCTTAAACAACTTATAATTGGCGTCAAAGGATTCATCAATGATAATGGGGTTAGCACAAGTGAAGCCAGATAAGGTGGATGGGTCCACTGAAGGATCCTTTGCAGCAACCCATGTGGTTTTGGGGTACTGCTCAGGCTTCCAGTAGGAACCATCAACATTCATTTTACTCCCGAAACTAACACCCTCTTTCCTAGGGTTTCGGTTCAGAATCTGTTTCTTGAGGACATCGCACAGTGTCTGATGCCCTTTGAGGCTTTTGTACATGCATGTTTCAAGCAATGTCTTCAACCTAGCATTCTCATCAGCAATAGTAGTGGTATCCTCAGAAGAGGGGTTAGTTACCACATCAACAGTTGAAGATATTGCAACATCCGAGGCAGTAGAACATTCAGCAACAAAGACAACATTTCACACTCAAGACATTTTAAACATGGTGGCACAAAATCTTCCTGAGCGGAATTGATCTGTTGAGCAAGAAGTGAATCGTTCTCCTTTTGAAGATCTTCATGAGACGCTCTCAATTTCTCTAGATCTTGCTTCCTTTGAAGATAATCATAGGAAAGCTTCTCATGAGTAGCTGAGAGTGTTTCATGACGACTTTCAAGTTCCTCATACTTAACACAAAGATTTTTAATGTCTTTGATTAAGGATTGAGTTCGATTCATTTCCTCGTCCAATACGTCATCGCTTTTGTCTAGCAACTTTTGAATATGTTCCATAGCAATTTGTTGTTCAGTTGCAATTTTAGCAAGAGTCTTATAGCTAGGTTTGGATTCACACTCAGAGTCATCTTCATTGGAGGTTTGAAAGTAAGCATCACGTGAGTTTACCTTGGCACCTCGTGCCATGAAGCAGTAGGTCGGAGCAGAGTCGTCCTCATCATCAGCTTCATCATCGACGACGTGACCATTGTCTTCAGTGTTGAAGATGGACTTGGTGACGAATGCCGAAGCTAGAGCTAGGCTTGCACGCTTGAATCAGACTCCTCAGACTCCACCTCCGCCTCCTCAGAAGCGGACTCCTGCTCTGAATCCATCTCCTTGCCAATGAACGCACGAGCCTTGCCAGATGAGCTCTTCTTGTGAGACGAAGATTTTGATGAAGACTTTGAGGATTTCTTCTTCTTCTTATCATCAGCATCACATTTCCCATTAAGGACACTCTGAGATGTAGTCGCCAGGCTTCTTGCATTTGTGGTATGTTCTCTTCTTGTAGTCACGAGAGGAAGCCTCATCGTTTCTTGAGCTGGATCTTGAAGACTTTCCGAAGCGATTCTTTTTGGAGAACTTCTGGAACTTCTTCACGAGCATTCCTAGCTCCTTTCCAATGTCTTCAGGATCTTCAGAACTACAGTCCGGTTCTTCTTCAGATGAGGAACAACCTTTGCCTTCAAAGCACGAGATCGGCCATAGTTGGGGCCAATAGATGTCTCTCTTCTCAGATAGCTGGAATTCATGTGTGTTGAGCCTCTCAAGTATATCAGATGGATCGAGTTCTCTGAAGTCAGGACGTTCTTGTATCATCAGGGCCAAGGTGTCAAATGAGCTATGAAGTGATCTCAGAAGCTTCTTCACGATTTCATGCTTGGTGATCTCAATGGGGCCAAGAGTGCGAAGCTCATTTGTGATATCAGTGAGGCGATCGAACGTGAGCTGGACATTTTCATTATCGATTCTCTTGAAGCAGTTGAAGAGGTTGCGGAGAACATCAATCCTTGAGTCTCTCTGGGTTGAGACGCCTTTGTGACCTTGGACAACCAGTCCCAGACTAGCTTCGCAGTTTCTAGTGCACTCACACGACCATACTGTCCCTTGGTCAGATGACCAAAGATGATGTTCTTGGTGGTTGAGTCCAGTTGCGTGAACCTCTTGACATCAGCAGTGATGACACCTTCACCGACCTTGGGGCCTGTCTTGACGACATACCAGAGGTCAATGTTAATGGCTTCAAGATGCATGCACATCTTATTCTTCCAATAGGGGTAATAAGTGCCATCGGAAACTAGGCACGCAACAGAGACCTTGATTATCCCTGCAGTCGACATAGCTAAAACTCCAGGTGGTTAAACCGAATCACACAGAACAAGGGAACACCTTGCTCTGATACCAATTGAAAGTGCTAATTATCGACTAGAGGGGGGTGAATAGGCGATTTTTATGTAAGTCTTCAAAACACGAGGTCTTTGAAGACAAGCTGTTGGAATGAACCTATATGATATGAAGCGGAAGATGAACTACACTAGACAAGCGATAGTTAAGTAAGCAATATAGAGAAAGCACGAAGACTAACAACAGCTAGGTAGAATGGATCAGAATGGAAGACAGTATGAAGCCAAACAGGTAATAGTCTTCACAAAGTGAAGTCAAATGGATCAAGCAAGCGAGCAATGACTTCACTAAGACAAACTGAAATGTAATGGAAGTAGGGGATAAAACCAGTTGCTTGGTGAAGACAAGTATTTGGTAGACCAGTTCCAGTTGCCGTGACAACTGTACGTCTGGTTAGGGAGGCTGAGATTGAACTCAGAAGACTGTGTCTTCACCTTACTCCCCTTGAGCTAAGGACACCCAGTCCTCGCCCAATCACTTTGGTAAGTCTTCAAGGTAGACTTGCAAACCTTCACAGACTCCGTTCACTAGCGATCCACAATGACTCTTGGATCCTTAGAATATGACGCCTAACCGGCTGGAGGATGCACAGTCCTCAAGTGTAACAAGTCTTCAGGTCATGCGGACAGAAAGACTTCAGTGATGCCTAACACTTTTTGGCTCTGGGTGTTTTGGGCTTTGTCCTCGCAAGGATCTCTCTATCAAAGGCTTCGGAGATGGGTTGCTCTCAAACGACAAAAGCCGCGCACTAACTATGAGCAACCAACAATTTATGGTGTAGGGGGTGGGCTTTTTATAGCCAGGAGGCAACCCGATATGATATGTCCGAAATGACCCTGGGTCACTAGGGAACCGACATGTGTCCAACGGTCGGATTTCAAACACACGTGATAGCTTGGCTTGGGCTACAAGCAAAGCTGACTCATCCAACTCTGGATAAGATTTGCTCTCATTGTCTTCGATCAAATACATAGGATTTTGGTTGAGCATCACTTCAGTCATCTGACTTTGTTCACTTGGACCCCCCTTAACAGTACGGTCGTTCCTATGACTAAATAAAGAAGAAAAGGAAACTACGAAAGAAACTATGTCTTCGCACTCCATAGTCTTCAAGTTAATGTCTTCACAAGTCATTATCTTCATCGTGAATGTCTTCACGAACCACCATTTTCTTCAATGTCTTCATACATTTTTAGGGGTCATCTTTGGTAGGTAAACCGAATCAATGAGGGACTACTACCTGTGTTATCCTGCAATTCTCACAAACACATTAGTCCCTCAACCATGTTTGTCGTCAATACTCCAAAACCAACTAGGGGTGGCACTAGATGCACTTACATCCTAAATATCTTTCTCCACTTGATGGGCTTGACATTGAGGCCGAGGGGTTCATGCACGGTTCCTCCTTTCTTGCTGCTCCTCAAGGCGAGTGGCTTCATCTTGTTGCTCTAGGCAAAGTGCTTCTTCTTGTTCACGCACTCGGCGGTTGCGCTCTTCGATGGCTGGAGTGGCTTCTTAGAGTGCACGTTGTGATTCAAGCGTTTGTTCCTCACGGGATTGTTGCTCTTGGCGTAGTGCGTCACCATCTTGGGTTGCTTGACATTGCGGTTGTCGAGGATGCTCTTGGTCCATGGTATCTTGTTCTTGGCGACGATGCCGTTCATGCTCTTGAAGTTGGTCTTCGAACCCATTGCCATGGAATGGATTGTGATGGTCGTCGCGGTGATGCAAACGAGATCGAGGACGACTTGCATCGGAAGAAGAGTTCGAAGAGTGTCGACTTGAGTGGCACCATCTTGATGAATATGATGTGGATGACGCGCGATTCACGATCATGTGATGAAATTCTTCCATTTGAGTGGAAGAATTTGGCGTCAATATTGTCTCGGTTTCTTTCTTTAGATTCACGTAGGTTGGTGGTATCTTGCTTGATGTGGTTGGCCAAAGCTTCACTTTCTTGATGTAGAGCTTGTTGAACGCCGCAGAGATAATTTTTGGTGACATAGTCATGCGCTTCATCTTGATCCTCGAAGAGTGGGTTTGCCGAAGTGCTTGGCCTATCCATCATAGTCAAGTGGTGGCAATTAGCAAAATGAGAGAACAATACCAAAGTTATCTTTTTCTGAAGATTGAGGATGTATTGAGTATCACTCAATGTATTGCTATAATAGTAGAATTAGTATCGAGGAGCTTGGTTAGGATGAGTGGCACAAAATTCAAGCAAGTGTTAGTCAAGATATTGATAACGTCGAAGATATTCACAAACTGCAGGTAAGACAAATAGATCAAAGCCCTAGGATATCACTTGGAAACACACACACAAAAGATATGTGGGATCCGTGCAACCAAGAAATGAGCTCAAAATGTGTAACCACGGAAACTGCTCTTGTTGCACGGATACTAGAGAGACAATAGCTCGATTACTCAGATGGGCAAGATACGCTTGTGCACCAACCTATGAGAGTATCGTGCCATCTTCAATCCCATGTATGCTATGTATGTACAATCCAATATGATGTAACTATGCAAAATGGCTCTATGCTATTGCTTACAAGCTCTTTGTTTCTCCTCTTTTGCTTAGAACACTAGTACAACAACCTGCTATCAGACGGTTTTTACCCCCTTTCCGGCGACAGAGTTTTAAACCATCGCCTTGCCTGTGTGTGCGATAGGGGGGGTCCTTCCCACATGACCCAAAAACTGCCGGGTATAGGGACTAGGAATGCATACATTTTGCAGAACTAAGCGTATGCGATGCCTGCATCTATCCCAAATGTGATTCGTCAGACAACTATTTGTGATATATCGAATATCCCAAATGCTCTATCCGTGCTACTCGTGTGTGCTGGCTTTACCATCACACACACTATTCTGTGGTGCAACGTTTACGATGCGCGCCCCATCACAAACAGTTCATGATTGTAAAGCGTGTATGATAAGGAGATTATCACATTCACTTCTCTCGAATCATATGCGATACATAACTAAGAAGATAATTTAATAATCGTACGAGTGTTGCATAGGTTTACGAAGCGTCGGACTGTCGTACCAATGTCGTACAGGATAACTATCGCACATGCTTGATACATCTCTGTAACGCCCCCGATGCGACTATATCTCTCACGTGTCGAGGCACGACTTAGAGGCATAACCACATTATAGGTTTTGCCGCAAGAAGGGTAATCTTCACACAATCCCATGTAATGAACAAGAATGGGATAAAGAGGGTTGGCTTACAATCTCCACTTCACACAATATTTAAATAAATCATACATCATTCAAAATACACACATAGACCGACTACGGTCAAATCCAAATGAAAAGAAGATAACCCCAATGCTAGATCCCCGATCGTCCCAACTGGGCACTGTCGGTGTCAAAAACGGCGGATCTCGGGTAGGGGGTCCCGAACTGTGCGTCTAGGCGGATGGTAACAGGAGACAAGGGACACGATGTTTTTACCCAGGTTCGGGCCCTCTCGATGGAGGTAAAACCCTACTCCTGCTTGATTAATATTGATGATATGGGTAGTACAAGAGTGGATCTACCATGAGATCAGAGAGGCTAAACCCTAGAAGCTAGCCTATGGTATGATTGTTGTTCGTCCTACGGACTAAAACCCTCCGGTTTATATAGACACTGGATAGGGTGAGGGTTACACAGAGTCGGTTACAATGGTAGGAGACCTACATATCCGTATCGCCAAGCTTGCCTTCCACGCCAAGGAAAGTCCCATCTGGACACGGGACGAAGTCTTCAATCTTGTATCTTCATAGTCTAGGAGTCCGGCCAACGGTGATAGTTCGGCTATCCGGACACCCCCTAATCCAGGACTCCCTCAGTAGCCCCCGAACCAGGCTTCAATGGTGATGAGTCCGACGCGTAGATTGTCTTCGGCATTGGGAGGCGGGTTCTTCTCCAAATTCCATATACTTGTCGAATAGTGTCCGGCTTCTGATAAATGCTGCGCTCCTTGGCTTCCACGCCCAATAATGGCCATCTTCCACGTGTTTGAATGAATGCGAAAAGCCAGGGTATTTTTACACTTATCCCCCTAGCTGCGCAAATGAGCCGCCTATAAAAGGGACGAGGATCTAGATCTGAGTCACACCATCCCCCCTCCGCGAGCTTTCATCGGAGCGCCTCTGACAAAAATCCATTCCATCATGGACAGTCGACGCGGCTCCTCCTCTCGCTCCCATCCTCAGCACGAAATTGGGAGAGATGCTCAGTCCCGCATAGCGAGCTAGTGACACTCCAAACCAAGGGATTTCTTCCCCCGACCTTCATGGTTCCGGTTCGAGCCGGACTCGCCACCTATAAGGGCGGAAAGCAAGCGGAGAGTGTCCCCGATCCCTCCAAAGGAGAGCGGGTATGCTTTATCTCTTATCTAGTAAGAGGACTCGGATTTCCAATTCATCCGTTTCTCCGGGGGCTCTTGGAGTTCTACGGCCTCCAGTTGCACCACCTTACGCCTGCCTCCATTTTGCACATCGCGGGCTTCGTGGCCCTTTGCGAACTGTTCTTGGGCGTCGAGGCTCATTTTGCGCTGTGGAAGAGATTATTCTGCCTTGTACCCCGTTCTCATGAGGGGTCAATATATCAAGTGGGCAGAGCCGAGCTAAGGCGCATCACCGGGACCGGATATCTATCCTGGACCCCGAAGAAGGCGTCCGAAGACTGGCCTTCGGAATGGGTTTATATAGAAGACGTCCCACTGCCGGATCCTGTTCGGATTGGTCTCCCGGAGTTCAGCAATGCTCCTTTGAAGAAACGCCTGAGTTGGCGCTCATGAGCTCCCAAAGGGAAGACGACAGGACGCCCTATACCGATGAGCCGAATAAGATTGTTAGTTCATTCCGGACTGACCATGATCGGTGTCATGGCCACATGTATTATGCGGGGGGTGCAGCCGCTCTAGTATAGGGGCCACCCCATGTGGGATTTCAACGGGGAGGACGATGCCACCCGTCATGGCCGTTAGGGCCGGGATCGGTCACCGATCTGGTGAAGATCTTGTCCGCGCTGTACAAGGGAGAAGAGGAGGATTTTCTCCGCGTCAGTCCATTGAACGGATTCTCTACGAACAATCCTCGAAGCTGGGTAAGCGGACATTTCTTTTTTGCACATCCGATCCGTATTCCCATGGTTAGGTATATCATTTTGGGATTTTGACGCAGGAACTGCGCCAGGCCGTAAAAGACATAAACAGCCCGCCTCCACAACCCGAGGATCCGGAACGGCTCCTCGATCCGGCCTCCCAAGAGGATCCGGACATATTGGTGGAGCTGATTGATGGGGTATTTCACCAACTGAGCATCGATAATGCCTTGGTTGCTATTACGGCCGATTACCCCGGAATACTTCCAGCCTCACAGGTAACTGATACCGAGGTCCCAATACTCTGATAATGACCCATCCGTGCTTATTTTTTATCACCGTATACCAATGGTGTTCCGCAGAGGGTGCCTTCGAGGCAGGAGGCCGAGCCAGGGCGGCTAGCCAACAAGGCAGCACGCCCTTGAGCTAAAAAGAAGTGCGGTCCGGATCGAAACGCCGCCGCAACGGTATGGCGCGTCACCATATTCCTGGAAGGCGTACTAACGCTGGAGCTCTTTTCAGGAAAAAGAGCGCTCGCCGGACTGTGTTCGGAGAGGTTGCCAATCGAGCCTCTGCCAGCCAGGCTCCAAAGCCGGGTCCAGAAGCGGAGGCGAGCACGAGGCGTGCGTTGGATGCTACTCCGATAGAGGATGCCGACAGATTGTCCGCCACCAACTCCGAGGTGGAGAGCGCCATGAATCACAGGCGCCGCCGGACAATTCTTCGTGACGCATGTTTCTCCCAAGAGGCATTGAATGCCTTCAACTCGGGAGATGCGCACCTCCGTGCCGCTCAAGATGGTCTAGCCAGAGCCACGGAGCAGTATGTAAAGGACATACTGGTGAGGAAATTTGACGGTTATATATGCCAGTAGCCCCCGAGACTTAAAATAGTTAGAATGACTGATTTAAGGATCATTTGTTATGCAGGATCTTACAAAAAGAATACCCGACTGTCCGGGAGCTTGAAGAATGCAAGGCCCAACTTGAGGTCAAGACTAGCCGCCTTCTGGGGATCCACAGAGACCCCTCCGTAATATATGCTTCAAAAGATAAGTAGTTTGTGAAGTGCGGCGTGTGTGTAAATCTGACAATAATATTGCAGATGGCGCCAGACTAGATTCGGACAAGCAACAGCTCTTGCGCCGGTTGAAGGCTGGCAAGAATGTGCTTACAAGGGTGAGGCAAGAGAAAAATAATCTCTAGGATGCCAACACCCAGCTGGGTGAGGAACTAAAGGATGTTCGTGCCCAGCTGTCTGACTCCGTGAAGGAGAATCGGCGACTTCGTCGCGGCATTTATAGTAAGTGCTTGAGCGAACTTTGAAAAAGAGTTCGGCGAGGAAGTCAACTAACAGAGTTATGTCTGTAGGTATGCTCACGGGTCATCCTGCAGAGGAAATGCCCGGTTCTACGGGTGACCTTCTTCCCGAGCTATTGCAACTGCACGAACGAGTTCGGCAGGTGATGAAAGGCGTCGCACAGGCCTTGTGGCCATCTATCTCCTTGCCCGAAGGCCTTGGAGAGCTTGCAGAGAAGCTTCAAGGAGCACGGTGGCGCTTCCGACTTGGCCGCAAAGTATTCCCAGCAGGACTGTAAACTAGACAGCCTATTAGATGGCATTGAAGAGGAATACAATCAGTCAATTTGACTATGTAATTTAAAATGACATGTAAAATGCCTTCTAGCCGGATTGTAGATCGTTTGTCGTAGCGGACCTTTTTGCTTCAACCTCGGGACCCAATAGTCCGAGGTGTCCGAATACCTCGCGGTTATGTAAAAACCGGGGCATGCGTGGAGACCAGGCATAGGGGTCATGAGTGCTTTATCGCACAAGTGCCCAACTAGTTATGTTATATTACATGGTTAGCAAGAAACATCTTCCAGGAGAATAGTTCCGTTAGGGGTTCCTTTCTCGGGAGGCATGCCCTAAAGTGCATGTCCGGACTGCTAAAAAGAGTAAAAGCATCCGGGGCAGATAAATGAAAAAATCGCCTTTAGTTCACCGACCGAATATTCCCTTAAGAACGCTTAGCTTTCGGCTTCACCTACCGAGGTACACGTCCGGCTGACCGGCGGTAATAATCGAGAGGTGCTCCTTTACCACCTAGCCGAACAATCGGGAACGAGGGGTAAGCACAGAGCCAGCAACCCAGCTTGGCCAAAACTTAAGTCATATCGATGCATATAATGGTGAATAAAAGGTACATGCGGAAGTGTGACACATGTGTTGGGCATAAAGCCCGTATAAATAAGCTTCTGTTAGAGAAGCCCCCAGGTATAATGAGCGCGGATAACGCGTCAAGTGTGTGCGAACAATGCACGAACGAGCCTTTAACGGCTTTGGAAAAAAGGAGGAAGAAGGAGGGAATAAAATACAGCTAAAATTATAAAATATAGACGGAGGAAGGAGACGAACTCAGAATCCGGCGCTAGGCGTAGAATCTTCGGAGACGGGCTGCGTTCCATGGGTTCGGCTCTAGTCGGTTATCTGATGTGTTTCGCAGATGGTACGCTCTGCCGGTCAGGACTTGGTCGATGATGAAGGGGCCCTCCCATTTGGGCTTGAGTTTGTCCTTTTCTTGTCCGTGAGCGAGAACTAGTTCGCCAACGTTGTAAGCTTTGGCCCGCATTTCCTCGCTTTGATATCTTCGAGCCTGCTGTTGATAGAATGCGGAACGAGCTTTTGCCACGCCGCGCTCCTCCTTCAAGGTGTCCAACTGTCCTGCCGATCGAGCTCGGCTTCTCTTTCTTCATATATGCGCACGCGAGGTGAGTCATGAATTATGTCGCAGGCAAAACTGCTCTGCGCCCAGATTCCATAAAAATGGTGTGAATCCGGTAGTGCGATTTGGCGTGGTCCGCAGCCCCAGAGTACGGAGTCGAGCTCCTCAACCCAAAGGCGTGTTAGATTCCTTGAGGGACCGCACTAGTCTGGGTTTAATGCCGCCATGATTAGACCGCTTGCTCGCCGACTTGACCGTTAGTTTGGGGGTGATAGACTCAAGCGTAGTCGAGCTTGATGCCCATGTTTTTGCACCGAGTTTGACCTCGCCGACCGTGAAGTTCGTGCTGCTATCGTGATGATGCTGTGGGGAGGCCGAACGGTGTACTACCCCGATATGAAGTCTATCATGGTCCGGATTCGCCGTCTTCTGTGCTTGGCCTCTATCCATTTGGTGAATTTATCCACCATGACTAATAGGTATTTTTGCTTGTGGGTTCCTCCTTTAAGGGGTCCAACCATGTCAAGCCCCTGCACATGAAGGGCGGTGATGGGTATAGTTTTGAGGGCGGTGGGTGGCATGTGGCTTTGATTAGCAAAGAGCGGCAACCGACGATCGTTGGACTAAGTCCCGAGATCCGCCGGGCCGTCGGCCAATAAAATCTGCACGGAAGGCCTTGCCTACAAGGGCCCGGGCTACGGCATGGTGCCCACCGAGTCCGGCATGAATTTCAGCTAGGAGATTCCGCCCTTCCTCTTCGGAGATACACCTTTGAAGGACCCCGGTTGTGCTTTTCTTATAAAGCTCTCCCTCATGGACCTTATAGGCTTTAGACCGCCGCACTATGCAGCGGGCCTCGTTTTGGTCTTTGGGAAGCTCCTGCCTAGTTAGGTAGGCTAGGAATGGTTCTGTCCACGGGGCAATGACTGCCATTATTGCGTGGGCTGACGGTGTTATTTCACAGGAACCACCAACTATGTCGGAATGTTCGGTGTGGGGCAGTGTGGTTGGGTCCAGGTTGTTATTTCTGGACTCTCCCTCCCATAATACGGATGGCTTGAAAAGCCTCTCTAGGAAGATGTTGGGGGGGACGGCATCGCGCTTTGCGCCAATGCGTGCCAACACGTCCGCTGCCTGGTTGTTATCCCGGGCTATATGGTGAAATTCGAGCCCCTCAAACCGAGCTGACATTTTTAGGACGACATTGCGATAAGCTGCCATTTTCGGATCCTTGGCATCAAAGTCCCCATTTATTTGGGATATCACGAGGTTTGAATCCCCGCGCACCTCTAGGCGTTGAATGCCCATGGAGACTGCCATCCGGAGACCATGCGAGAAGGGCCTCAGATTCGCCGCGTTGTTGGAGTCCGTGTACATTATTTGAAGTACGTATTGGACTGTATCTCCGGTTGGGGACGTCAGAACGACGCCAACCCCCAGGCCGGCCAACATTTTGGATCCGTCGAAGTGCATGATCCAGTTGGAATATGCGCCGCACTTTTAGGGAGTTCGCTTCATCCATTCGGCGACGAAGTCGGCCAAAACTTGCGACTTAATAGCTCGGCGTGGCTTGTAGGTTATGTCGAATTGGAGGAGCTCAATGGCCCATTTAGCGATCTGGCCCGTTGCGTCGCGGTTGTTTATAATGTCATTAAGAGGTACTTCGGAGGCTACTGTTATCGAACACTCTTGAAAGTAGTGTCGCAGCTTCCGGATGCCATGAACACCGCCAGATGCTATCTTTTGATAATGCGGTACCGTGACTTGCATGGAGTTAGGACAGTGGACACGTAGTAAACTGGTTTTGGAGAGGGAACTTGTGTCCGTCCGCTTTCATTCGACAACGAGCACCGCGCTTACAACTTGATGGGTTGCTGCGATGTATAATAGCATTGGTTCGCCCATGTTGGGCGCGGCCAGGACCGGATTTGTTGCCAATATGGCTTGATTTCTTCGAGTCCGGCCGTGGCGGCATTCGTCCCCTCGAAGTGTTCGGTGCGCCGGAGGAGGCGATAAAGGGGTAATGCCTTTTCTCCTAAGCGGGAGATAAAGCGGCTTAGAGCCGCCACGCATCCAGTCAATTTTTGTATTTGTTTGAGGTCTTTGGGGATATCCAATTGTGACAGAGCTCAGATCTTGGCTGGGTTTGCTTCAATTCCTCTACCGGATACAATGAAGCGCAAGAGCTTTCCGGCTGGTACGCCGAAAACGCATTTTTCCGGGTTGAGCTTGATGTCATATGTTCGGAGATTATCGAATGTGAGCCTCAAGTCGCCGACTAGGGTTTCGACATGCTTGGATTTGACGACCACATCGTCTACGTATGCCTCCACTGTTTTGCCGATCTGGTTTGCCAGAAATGTCTGAATCATGCGCTGATATGTTGCGCCGGCGTTTTTGAGCCCAAAGGTCATTGTGTTGAAGCAGAATGGACTGTATGGAGTGATGAATGTCGTTGCGGCTTGGTCTGGCTCTGCCATCTTAATTTGGTGGTAGCCGGAGTATGCGTCGAGGAAACACAATGAATTGTGTCCTGCGGTAGCGTCGATAATTTGATCGATGCGGGGGAGGGGGAAGGGATCCTTTGGGCAAGCCTTGTTAAGGTCCTTAAAATCGACACATAGGCGCCATGATTTGTCCTTCTTGGTACCATTACCAGGTTTGCTAGCCATCCGGATGTTTAATGTCTCGATGAATCCGCCTCCAATAGTTTGGCTAGCTCCTCTCCCATAGCCTGTCTCTTGGGTTCGGAGAAACGCCGAAGAGCTTGTTTCACTGGCTTGAATCCTTTTAAGATATTTAGGTTGTGCTCGCCAGCGGTGTAGGATTCTGGCATGTCCAAGGGTGCCAGGAAAAATGTCCCAATTTTCGGCAGAGGAATTCTCGTAATGCTGGCGTCCACATCAGGGTTTAATTGTGCCCCGATGGAGGCCGTTTTTGTAGGGTCCATTGAGCCATCCCTCCGGTACGGTTCCATGCCCTTTGGGGGGTTTTTGCTTTTTGGTATGTAACCCAGGTGCCTGGTGATGATGCACCCTTTTATTTCGGACTAGGGTCGATTCGGGCCGGATTATCCCAAAATTTGATTTCGGTTTTCCAGGCGCTCTCCATCGCGCAATACTTTCGTACTATGGACGCCAAGTCAGCGAAGCGTGTAATTTCACGACGACTTATGGCGTTTAGGATTCCCTTGTCCATGCAATTATTGCAGAAGAATGAGATTGCGTCCTCCTCACGGCAATCCTTTATCCTGTCCATAACCAGGAGGAATCTGGCCCAGTAATGATGTACTGTTTCACCGGGCTCTTGCCGGGTTTGGGATAGATCGCTTATGTTTGGGTGGGCGGGTGGAATTAAATTCCAAACCCCATCCGATCTAAGATTCAGGGGCCAAGAAGTTTCCGAACTTGGAAGCTTGGGTTCTTGGAGGTTGTCCAATGAATCTAGCCCGCTGCCTGACTTTAAGTTCAGGGCTTGAGTGGTGTCCTCCCCTCCGCGGGAATCCAGCATGGAGGGGTCAGGAATCCGGACATAGCTAGTCCTTAAGGTAGGAGAAGAGTCGCTGTATTGTTCCTCTACCACAACAACGTGGTGGGTAGCCTGGGGAGAGTTGATCTCTCTCAGATCGGTTTTAGGCCCAATCTGATCGTAGTCTGTAGTGACTCCCAGGGCGGTGATGTGATCCAAGAGCTCGTTTAAGGAAGAGAGCTCCATCGGATCTAACTGCTCGGCGAGTTCCGAGTTAACGTGAAGATTGCTTTCGATGACCCGAGAAGTCATCGTCGGCGCGGCGGCCGAACAGGCGGTCATAACCGCCTTGCCGGAGAGTTTGGCCGGTGGCCAAAGCTCCTTTAGCAACGGTGCCATCTTTAAAGACGGGATGAGGCATCCTTCCTGACAGCGACGGCACAGAGGAACTCTCAATGAAAGCATCAATGTCGGTGTCAAAACCGGCAGATCTCGGGTAGGGGGTCCCGAACTGTGCGTCTAGGCGGATGGTAACAGGAGACAAGGGACACGATGTTTTTACCCAGGTTCGGGCCCTCTCGATGGAGGTAAAATCCTATTCCTGCTTGATTAATATTGATGATATGGGTAGTACAAGAGTGGATCTACCACGAGATCAGAGAGGCTAAACCCTAGAAGCTAGCCTATGGTATGATTGTTGTTCGTCCTACGGACTAAAACCCTCTGGTTTATATAGACACCGGATAGGTTTAGGGTTACACAGAGTCGGTTACAATGTTAAGAGATCTACATATCCGTATCGCCAAGCTTGCCTTCCACGAAAGTCCCATCCGGACACGGGACGAAGTATTCAATCTTGTATCTTCATAGTCTAGGAGTCCGGCCAACGGTTATAGTCCGGCTATCCGGACACCCCCTAATCCAGGACTCCCTCAGGAACCACTACTGATCAACAGGAAATGAAACAAAAACAACGATCAAGATCTTCATCGAGCTCTCACTTGAGCTGGGTTGCGTCACCTGCACTGGTATCATCGGCACCCGAAACTGTTTGGAAGTATCTGTGAGTCACGAGGACTCAGCAATCTCACACCCGCGAGATCAAGACTATTTATGCTTATGGGTTGGAAAGGGGTAATGAGGTGGAGCTGCAGCAAGCACTAAGCAAATATGGTGGCTAACATACGCAAATAAGAGCGAGAAGAGAAGCAATGAAACAATCGAGAAGCTAGAAGTGATCAAGAAGTGATCCTGAAACTACTTATGTTCATACATAACCCAAACCGTGTTCACTTCCCGGACTCCGCCGAAAAGAGACCATCACGGCTACACACGCGGTTGATGTATTTTAATTAAGTCAAGTGTCAAGTTCTCTACAACTGGACATTAACAAATTCCCATCTGCCACATAACCGCGGGCACGGCTTTCGAAAGATAATACCCTGCAGGGGTGTCCCAACTTAGCCCATCACAAGCTCTCACGGTCAACGAAGGATATTCCTTCTCCCGGGAAGACCTGATCAGGCTCGGAATCCTAGTTACAAGACGTTTCGACAATGGTAAAACAAGACCAGCAAGACCACCCGACTGTGCCGACAAATCCCGATAGGAGCTGCACATATCCGTTCTCAGGGCACACCGGATGAGACATCCTACGAGTAAAACCAAGCCTCAAGTTTCCCTGTGGTGGCCCCGCAGTCTACTCGATTCGGACCAGCACTCAGAGGAGCTCCGCCCGGGGCGGGTTAAAATAAAGATGACCCTCGGGTTTGCGAAAACCCAAGGGTAAGGTATAGGTTGTTAGGCAAATGTAAAACTAAGGTTGGGCCTTGCTGGAGGAGTTTTATTCAAAGTGAACTGTCAAGGGGTCCCATAAATCCCCAACCGCGTAAGGAACGCAAAATCAAGGAACATAACACCGGTATGACGGAAACTAGGGCGACAAGAGTGGAACAAAACACCAGGCATAAGGTCGAGCCTTCCACCCTTTACCAAGTATATAGATGCATTAATTAAAATAAGAGATATTGTGATATCCCAACAAATCCATGTTCCAACATGGAACAATCTTCATCTTCACCTGCAACTAGCAACGCTATAAGAGGGGCTGAGCAAAAGCGGTAACATAGCCAAACAACGGTTTGCTAGGAAAGGTGGGTTAGAGGCTTGACATGGCAATATGGGAGGCATGATATAGCAAGTGGTAGGCAGCGCGGCATAGCAATAGAGCGGACAACTAGCAAGCAAATATAGAAGTGATTTCGAGGGTATGGTCATCTTGCCTGAGATCCCGCTAGGAAGAAGAACGAGTCCATGAAGAAGACAAACGGACGAAGTCGAACAAATCCTCACAAACGCGACGTTATCGGAACTAACCCGAAGAAGCAACACCGGAAAGAAGCAAACAACATGGTAAACAACCATCACATGAACATGGCATGATGCACAAATAAGTATGATGCATGTCCGGTTTAATGATTCATGGCATGGCAAATGCAACAAACAACACTACAAATTAAGTGGAGCTAAATATGCAACGAGTTGCATATTGACAAAACACCACATGACTCATTTAGTTCTCTCTCATTTATGTACCCAACAATATTAAATGTTATTAAGCATGGCAAAGGGTGAAGCATATGAAAACTACCTATCTAGGCAAATTTAAATGAGGCCGGAACAACAAACAACAATTCCAGAAAATCCTCCTGTCCATATTTTAGATTTGATACTGTTCTGCCCTAAACCATATTTTAGAGTTGTTTAACATGCATAGTAAGTGCACCATGTTAATCTATGCATTTTTCCATCCCATTTACATATGAAGTTTGTTAAAAACGAAGCTACGGTTAACTAGTTATGAAAAACCATTTTAACATGGCATTTAAGCAAAAAAATGCAAAAAGCAAGTTAAACATTTTTAACATGGATGAAAGTTGCATATTATGAAACTAGATAAAATTCTAAGCACTTTTCATATATAATTTATTTAATTCTGATGCATGGTTTGTGAATTATTGATGCATGAACAAAGAGGGTTTTTCTGCAAAACTGGCAGTCTCTGGATAATGTCTAAATTCGCAGGCAAGGAAAAAAACACATCAGGGGCCGAATCTAGCTGGCCCAACAAAGCACAGGGTGAGGCGCTGGATCTGAAGCTCACCAAGCCTCATGGCCCAGTCAGTGGAGAGTTAGGTCGGACCTTGGCGCGGTAAGACGCGGGCAACGTGGTTCTCGTCCATGCTGGCGCTGGAACAGGTCAACGAGGGTGCGGCGCTGGTCTCCTCGTTCGTGAAGCAGGGGATGCAGGGATCGACGACTGCGGTCGGGCTTGGCGACACGGATGGCGTGGAGGCGAACGGATCCGGGCGGAGCCTCGCCAAAATGAAGCAGGAGCGGCGGCGTGGGACTTGAGGCGCAGGGGCGAGGCGAGCTCGAGAAGATCCGGCGGGTGGCGCTGCTCGAAGGTCACCGGACGAAGCAGGACGACGCGGCAGCGCCATGGAGCTTGGGCGAGCTCCTGCTCGTTCCTGGGAAGGAGAGGGGGCCACCATGAGAGAGAGAGAGAGAGAGAGAGAGAGAGAGAGAGGGAAAACAGGAGGAGGAGAGGTCGCGGGGTTGGTCTGGACCTTGGGACGACGGCTGCGGCTTGTCGTTCGGCGCAGGGTGAAGTAGAGGAGGCAGGCATCAGGTCACGGCAGGCCAAGGAGGGGCACTCTTGCGGGGAAGGCGGCCGGCGCGGGCTCTCAGGCATGGGGAGGCGACGAGGGAACCGATGGGGAGGTGCAGTCAAGGTGAGGTCGGCATGATCCGGGGCTTGGAGGAGCTCCCATGGCTGTCCATGGCGGGGCTGACGCAAGGAGCAGCGACGGCATCAGGAACTTGGTGACTCCGGCGACGCAGAGAGGCAGGGAACGCCTAGACCCGTGCGACGGCGCCATGGGGAGGATTCGGTGCTGCGTTCCTGGTTCACAGAGACGGAGAGGGAGAGCTGAGAGTTTCACCGAAGGAAAGAGAAAGGGGAAGGGTGCAGGGGTGGCGAGGACTGCCTGCTGGTTCCGGCAGCTAGCGACGGCGGGGACGAGGTGCTCGAGGACGCGGGGGAATCCGGCGGCCGCGGTGTGGTGGTTGGCTCGCTGGGGAAATCGAGGGAGAGTGGGTGGATCTGGATCCCGAGGAAGATAGTGGCGGCGGCCGAGAGGGATCGATGGGACATCTTTCTAGGGTTGCCTAGTTTATATAGCAGTGGGATTAGGCTAGGGGCTACCTAGTCCCTCTGATCGTAATCGGACGATCATGAATAAATAGCTAGGGAGTCCAAATAAGAAAATGGAGATGTTAGGGGATTATCCGGACCCATCGGTAACAACAAACCGGGTCGGGTACGGGACAACTTTCGGACGCGCGGGAGGGGATCGCGAGCTGACGAGAGAGGTTAGTTGGTTTGACAAGAGAGAAACGAAAACAAGGTTGGTCTCGGAACAGTCAACGAAGACAAGGGGGAACGCGGCAACTACGAACGAATGCAAGTTTCAAAAACAAAGACAGTAACGAATGCCGATGCAATGCGGATGATGCCATGATGAAATGTAACAAGCAAACTAAAACACATGACGACAACGAAAAACATGGAAGGCGTGTGGAGCGTCGGTCTCGGAGCGTTACAGTCTCCAACGTATCTATAATTTTTATTGTTCCGTGTTGTTATATTATCAATCTTGGATGTTTTATAATCATTTTATAGTCATTTTATATCAATTTTTGGTACTAACCTATTGACATAGTGCCAAGTGCCAGTTGCTATTTTCTGCATGTTTTTTACATCGTAGGAAATCAATACCAAACAGAGTCCAAACGCAGCAAAACTTTTTGAAGATTTTTTTGGACCAGAAGACACCCACTAGGTCAAAGAAGCACCCAGGGGGTGCTCCGAGGGGAGCACAACCCACCAGGGCACGCCTGGGGGCCCAGATGGGTTGTGCCCACCTCGGGTGCCCCCTGAACCACCTCTTTACTCTATAAATACCCCAATATTTTGGAAACCCTAGGAGAGTCGACGAAAATCAATTCCAGCCGCCGCAGAGTCCAGAACCACCAGATCCAATCTAGACACCATCACGGAGGGGTTCACCACTTCCATTGGTGCCTCTCCGATGATGCGTGAGTAGTTCCTTGTAGACCTTCGGGTCCATAGTTAGTAGCTAGATAACTTCCTCTCTCTCTTTTGAATCTAAATACAATGGTCTCTTAGAGATCCATATGATGTAACTCTTTTTGCGGTGTGTTTGTTGGGATCGGATGAACTTTGAGTTTATGATCAGATCTATCTTTTTATATGCATGAAAGTTATTTGAGTTTCTTTGATCTCTTATATGCATGATTGCTTATAGCCTCGTATTTCTTCTCCGATATTTGGGAACCTACTATCAAAGTCAAGATTAAAAATTATGAGTGTTTTGCTTTGTGTGACTTGGGTGCTAGTGTTTCTACAATTCCGAAATCTTTATGTGATGTGCTTGGTCTTACCGATCTTGAAGAATGCTCTTTAAATTTGCACTCGGCGGATTCTACTATTAAAAAGCCTATGGGAAGAATTAATGATGTTCTTATTCTTGCAAATAGGAATTATGTGCCCATAGATTTTATTGTTCTGGATATTCATTGCAATCCGTCTTGTCCAATTATTCTTGGTAGACCGTTTTTACGCACTATCAGTGCCGTGATTGATATGAAGGAAGGCAATATTAAGTTCCAATTTCCTTTGAGGAAAGGTATGAAACACTTCCCTAGAACAAGAATTAGGCCACCTTATGAATCAATCATGAGGGCATCTTATGGATCTCAAAACAAAGATGACAAAACTTAGATCCTTTGCTTTATGCCTAGCTAAGGTGTGAAACAATAGCGCTAGTTGGGAGGCAACCCAATGAATAAAATTTATTTTTGCTTTTTCTTTTCTTTTCTTGAGTGTTTGCACAATTATGCTACTGTTATGATTGTGTTTTTTGTGTTTTAGTTAATGTTCGTGCCAAGAAGAACCTTAGGATCTTCTTGGGTGATAGTTGTTTAATCTTGCTAGAAAAAACAGAAACGTTTGCGTTGTGTGCTTGTTTTGATGATTCTATGGGTTTCTTTGATGAGTTTTTGCCATAGTAAAGTTGGAATACAGTAGATATAATGCAAGAACAAAATATGAATTGGTTTGTCATAGTACTTATAGTAGTGATTTGCTTTCTTATACTAACGGATCTCACGAAGGTTTTGTTGAGTTTTGTGTGATTGAAGTTTTCAAGTTTTGGGTTATCTTACGATGGATGAAGGAATAAGGAGTAAGAAGAGCCTAAGCTTGGGGATGCCCCGACATCCCAAGCTATTATCCAAAGAGAGCAAGCAACTAAGCTTGAGGATGCCCCGAGTGGCATCCCCTCTTTCTTCTAACGACCATCGGTATTTTACTCGAAGCTATATTTTTATTCGTCACACACTATGTGTTTTGCTTGTAGCGTCTTTTATGATATGAGTCTTTGCTTGTTTTATTTTGTGTTCTAAGTCTTGATTACTTGCTGGACACACCTATTTGAGAGAGCCTAAATTATACCATGACTTGTTAGAATTGCTCTCTATGCTTCACTTAAATTTTTATGAGCTATGGATTTGCTCTAGTGCTTCACTTATATCTGTCGGATCACGGGTTCCGGCAAAACCCTTGAGGTTTGAACTCTGGGGTGCGCACGAAGATCTCTCTTCCCCTAGCTCACGCTCTCACCACGATCTCAAAGCTTAGCTCGCCAGACCCTAAGAACAAGGGACACAAGAGTTTATACTGGTTCGAGCCACCGATGTGGTGTAATACCCTACTCTAGTGTGGTGTGGCGGATTGCCTTGTAGGCTGGAATGAACAAGTACAAGGGAAGAACTACCTCCTCAAGAGAGGCGTTCTTGAGGTCGGTGAGCTTGTGTGGTTGAGGATGATCTGAATGATCCATCCTTTTGCTAAGGTGGTGGCTAGTCCTATTTATAGAGGCCCGGGTCCTCTCCCCAAATATTAGGCGGGAAGGGATCCCACAACGGCCAATTTGAAGGGGGACAACTAGTACAAGCTATCCTGACAAAAGGTGGTCTTCGCTTGCCAAAGGCTCTGGTGGTGACGCCGTCGCGGGCTCCGCGATGACCTCCGTCCTGCCGTCCTGCTGATCTTGGTCTTGTTGCACCGATATGGAAACCTTTGTCTGATGCCTCGGGACCCTCGCCTGTGCCTGCTCCTTTAGCACCAAAGAGGAAACTGATACTCTGCGCCCGCTGGCGCCCGCCTGGCCTTGGTCATCATGGCTCACGTGACGGGAACCTCACGAGTTGCCCCTCGCGTTGATCTCTCCGCTCCTCGCGAGCCAGCCTAGTGAGGCTGCCCTAGAGGAGGTCTTGTGTCGCCCGCCTTGTGAGGCTTGGCCCCTCGCGAGGGTCTTGAGTGTTTGCTGGTGAAGATGGGCCACACAGGGCCGCTAGTGGAGCCATGCCACGGGCCGCAGGCAGGCAAGTCTGGGGACCCCCGTTCCTAGAACACCGACAGTAGCCCCCGGGCCCAAGGCGCACTCGGACTTGGCTTCGAGGCGAAGCCAAGGGGCAAGTGCGGAGCGCCGCGGGTCCTAACCTCCTACGGCCTTGATTGATGTGTGGCGACTGACGGGACGTGGGCGTCTCGGCTTCCCCACGCTGCCTCGGCAACTGCCCGACTTGACGAGTCCCTGGTGCATGCAGAAAAACCATTATGACCTGCGATCGTGGGGGTCGCCGGTTGGCCTCCTCCTGCTATAAATGGGGAGGGGGCGGAGCCCCCGTCACCCATATCTTCCTCCGTTCCGCTTGCTTCTTCTTCCTCACTCCTTGCTTCACTGCTAGCACCGACACCCATGGCGCCGATACAGAGATTCTCGGCCGCTGAGAAGGGAAAAGCCCCCCGCGAAGAGCCGGGGCCACTCCCGCCGAAGAAGAGGCTGGCCCGCCGCCACGACGTCGCCGTGAGGCCGGATGTGACGAGGCCTTGGCATGAGCGGCCTCCTCCTAGATATCCGCCGCCTTTGTACGCCCAGGCAGAGGGTTCCGGAGGAGGAGGCGGCAATCAACGCCGACCGCGTCACTGCCATGGTGGCCGCGCCGCAGTGGCGCACCCCGCCACCCCAGGAACCCATGTCGAGGGCTCCTCGCACGAACTGGTGGTGCGGGCGGTGATGCCCCCGCGCTCCTGGATTCGCTTCCCGCAGTTCTTCTCCACCAAGATGCCGTCGAGGGGTCCCCTCGAGCTATGGCTGCAGCATGCTGAGTGTGACGCCCCGGCGACGGGGGCGGAAGTTGTGGTCGTCTCCCCGGGCAAGATCTTCATGACCCACGGATGGGGCGAGGTCGCCCGAGTTTGCCGTGCGGAGGGCGCCCTCGCCACCCACTTCGAATATGATGGCGCCTCCACGATGTTCTTCAAGGTCTTCAACGAGGAAGGCCGCCGCCTGGAGTGCTGCCCTTGAGGGGGTCGTCGGGACGACACAACGGCAGGAGCCGGCCCACCGCGGGCCTCCAGCAGTTCGTCCAGCAGCAGCGATAGCGCTTGGGAGTCCAGCGACTCTCCTGAGCTCTACGAGACTCCGGATACGAGCGACGACAGCTACGTGCCCCGAGCTCTGGCCGAGCCCGGAGTGCAGCAGCGGCATCCGCCCGCCGCCGTCGTTGATCTGGATGGGGATGGCGTCGGCCTCCCGTGGCCCACTGTTGATGATGGCGTCAGCGGTGTCGATGCTTGTAGATAGGGCTCCTAGAAACCTTCTTCTTTTGTTCCCTGCGAGGAATCGGGACGAACCCCATGGGGGCGTGTAAAATATCTGTAGCGCCTTCTACTAATATTGTCCTTATTATGAAGATTTACGATAGCATGTCCTGCTTTGACTCAGTCTCCCCTTTCCAACCTCGCGGTAGCTTGGTGCTCTAGCCGACAGGTCCCGGTCCCCAGGCAGGCTGCAGCCGTCGCTGGTATGCCAGGTCGCGATGCCGTGGTCAAGGCCAGGAGGTCAGCGGCCCGAGGTCCACTAAGATCTCCTGAGGCGCGATGCTCAAGAGGTCCCCTTTAGCATGCAAGCAGCTACCTAAAGGCAGGAAAGGAAGGCGGCGTCGCCGTAGCAAGGCTGCAAGAGGTGAGAATCATATGCCGCAGCGCTTGGCCGACGCGAGTGCGAAATTGATCTTAGCGGTCCAGAGTCGATTCCTTGCGCAGTGCCAGATTCGTGCGTCCACGGCCATAGTGTAGCTGGGTTAGGCCCGTGCGGGCTTCCCCCTCTTTTTCACGCTCTTCCGTGTGCCTTACGTCCTCGGGTTCTGGCCCTCGAGCGAGCTCAACCGCCGCTGGTATGCCAGGTCGCGATGCCGTGGTCAAGGCCAGGGGTTAGGGCTGGAGAGCCGGTAAGAGCTCCTGAGTCGCGATGGTCAGGAGCCCCCCTTTAACGTGCAAGCGAATTGCATGGGAAAAGAGGGAGCCCACGGTATCGCCTGCTGTCATCCTCGGGAGGTTCCTGCAGGTTGGTTGGAGAGGGAATATAGCCCGTGATCGGGTTGGTTACCCGGCTGTCGATTGTTCCATAAGAAGGCGAAGGAACTGAGGATCCGATGAGGTGACGTGCGCGGAGTGGGCAGCGAGCCAGAGCTTGATCTCTCAGGTTTATCCGCGTTGTAGGGACGGACCCGAGCACAAGCGCCGTGTCGGTATGTGGAGCTCTCGCCGCGGGGTAATTAGGTGATCGGTCAGCAACGCGGGATGCCGTGAAATGTAATCAAACAAGTGTTAGTCGCAGGGAACCCACACAGGGAGATAAGCTAGTTTAGGATAGATGTAAGAACGATACATGCCACTGGGACGGACCCGAGCGGCCTGGGGATGATTCAGCCCGAGGGGCACCCCCAAAAGAGTAAGCTAAGATGCAAAAATATACATGTTGCAGGGACAGGCCCGTGCGACCTGGGAATGATGCGGCCCGAGGGGCGCTCCCAGCTGAGTAAACCGAAAAATGTCACCTGGTTCCGTTGCCGAAGGAGTGTTGAGGTAGCTGAAGGTGCGCGCTGGAGAGACCGCTCCTCATGAGCCGCCAGGGCCCTGAGCCTCAGGAGGTTCTGGGGGCTTGGGTGGTCCCTTGAGGACCGTTGCCATCTCCGCTAGGACTACGTGATGCCTGGCCTCCTAAGCCGCCAGGATGCTCCGTAGATGACGCTGGTAGGTGAAAGCTGCGTTTGACAGGCCAAACATCATGGGAACATAGCTGTGAGGCGGACCCTCGCACTGGCCAATGCTCGAAGGCCAGAAGCGCTCCTGAGATGCGGCCCTGTTGAGCCCTGGAATGTCGATGCAGACGCACAGCCCGCTGTCCTTGCCAGGATGGGGAGCTGCGCCGGGTGGTGGGCGGCGGTCGCCGCGTATGGTCCTTGCTTCCTGAAGCTCCTGGATCGCCTTGGTTATGAACTCCCGAGCACTAGGCGCCCCTCACCTTGTGCCCTCTTGAGGGAAGCAAGCAGCAAAGCACGCCTCCACGTGGTGCCTGAGCGCCTCCCTTGTCACATTGGCTAGGTCTGAGGCCCTCCAGAAGAGAGCCCCCGAGCCTAGCCTGAGGAGGGCGTTGGGCGCGCCTTCCTATGCGAGGGAGGGAGGTGACCCGGCCGCGGCCGCAGATCCTGAGGTGGTGCCACTGGAGACACCGCTTCCCTAAGGCGCTCGGTGGAGTAGCTGCTTCTTCTTCTTGGGGATGGCCTCAGGAGGGTACAGTGTGCCTTCATTGTCGGGGTCTTCGATTGCTGCGGCTTGGAAGGCGGGCTCAAGGAACCACACCACATCTCTTTCTTCACACGGAACCGTGATGATGCTGCCACTCCCTGGCATCTTGAGGACATTGTAGCCGTGGTGGGTCACCGCCATGAACTTGGCCAACGCTGGATACCCAAGGATGGCGTTGTACGGTGGACGGATGTGGGCGACGTCGAAGTCAATGAGCTCGGTGCGGTAGTTGTCGCGCTGGCCGAAGGTGACAGGGAGGCGGACCTTCCCTATCGGGGTGGTGGAGCCGTCGGTCACTCCGGAGAAAGGCTTGGTAGGTTGTAGCTGATCGTACGACACTTGGAGACTATTGAACGTCTCGACGAATAGGACATTGAGCCCTGCGCCACCGTCGATGAGGGTCTTGGTGACTTGGACATTGCTGATGACGGGTGATCAAAGCATCGGGAGGGCGCCGGTAGTAGTCGCGCACTTGAGCTGGTCCGACGAGCTGAAGATGATGGCGCACTTGGACCACCTAAGCGGGCGCGTGGCCTCGAGCTTGGGAAGGGTCGCGTTCACCTCGCAAGCAAACTGCTTGAAGACGCGTTGGGAAGATGGGGGCCGAGCACCGCCCAAGATGCAAGTGATAGCGCGAGGCTCCTGGAAGCCCCCAGCCCCTCGTCCTGGTGGTGGTCGTCGTTCCTTCTTTGCGGTGGCGGCAGCGGAGGGAGGCCAGGATTGCCCTGAGGACGGTCCTCACAAGGCTGGTCCCTCCAGGCACCCTCACAAGTCCGGTCCTGCCAGTGGTCCTCACGAGGCCGGTCACGCCACTCCTGACGGGGGCCACGGTGGTCCCAGCGTCCTCCACTTCGTCCTCCTCCTTGGCCATAGCCTCGGTCGTTGCGCTCGGGGCGTCGACCGAAGCATCCATCTCGAATAGCCCTAAACTCTTGGCAGCCATTGGTGTTGTGGCTGTGTACGTTGTGGAAGGCGCAGAACGGACGACTGTTCTTGGATGACTCGGGGTGTCCTGGGCGCGCTTTGTATTCGGCTCTGCCGCGAGCACGGCTACCCCCTTGCGCTTCACGTCCTTGGCCTTGGGTTTCTTATCTTCTATTCCTAGAAAATTACGATGAATGGGAACCTACTATCAAAGTCAAGATTAAAAATTATGAGTGTTTTGCTTTGTGTGACTTGGGTGCTAGTGTTTCTACAATTCCGAAATCTTTATGTGATGTGCTTGGTCTTACCGATCTTGAAGAATGCTCTTTAAATTTGCACTTGGCGGATTCTACTATTAAAAAGCCTATGGGAAGAATTAATGACATTCTTATTCTTGCAAATAGGAATTATGTGCCCATAGATTTTATTGTTCTGGATATTGATTGCAATCTGTCTTGTCCAATTATTCTTGGTAGACCATGTTTACGCACTATCGGTGCCGTGATTGATATGAAGGAAGGCAATATTAAGTTCCAATTTCCCTTGAGGAAAGGTATGGAACACTTCCTTAGAACAAGAATTAGGCCACCTTATGAATCTATCATGAGGGCATATTATGGATCTCGAAACAAACATGACAAAACTTAGATCCTTTGCTTTATGCCTAGCTAAGGGTGTGAAACAATAGCGCTTGTTGGGAGGCAACCCAATGAATAAAATTTGTTTTTGCTTTTTGTTTTCTATTCTTGAGTGTTTGCACAATTATGCTACTGATATGATTGTTTTGTGTGTGTTTTAGCTAGTGTTTATGCCAAGTAGAACCTTAGGATCTTCTTGGGTGATAGTTGTTTAATCTTGCTGGAAAAACAGAAACTTTTGCGTCCACAGTCAGAATTGTAAAAAATTACAGAAGCGACGAAAAACTCTGAATGTTTTACAGTAGGTTGTCATACAAATTGGTCAGGTCGTCCTATTTTTTCAGGATTTTTGGAGTTACAGAATTATTCGAAATATTCAGATTACTACAGACTGTTCCGTTTTGGCAGATTCTGTTTTCCTTGCGTTGTGTGCTTGTTTTGATGATTCTATGGTTTTTCTTTGATGAGTTTTTGCCATAGAAAAGTTGGAATACAGTAGATATAATGCAAGAACAAAATATGAATTGGTTTATCACAATACTTATAGTAGTGATTTGCTTTCTTATACTAAAGGATCTCACGAAGGTTTTGTTGAGTTTTATGTGATTGAAGTTTTCAAGTTTTGGGTTATCTTACGATGGATGAAGGAATAAGGAGTAAGAAGAGCCTAATCTTGGGGATGCCCCGGCATCCCAAGCTATTATCCAAAGAGAGCAAGCAACTAAGCTTGGGGATGCCCCGAGTGGCATCCCCTCTTTCTTCTAACGACCATCGGTATTTTACTCGAAGCTATATTTTTATTCGTCACATACTATGTGTTTTGCTTGTAGCGTCTTGTATGATATGAGTCTTTGCTTCTTTTAATTTGTGGTCTAAGTCTTGATTCCTTGCTGGACACACCTATTTGAGAGAGCCTAAATTATGCCATGACTTGTTAGAATTGCTCTCTATGCTTCACTTAAATTTTTATGAGCTATGGATTTGCTCTAGTGCATAACTTAAATCTTTTTGAGCACTGTGTGCTTAGTTATTTTGGAAGAAATGCTCTCTTGCTTCACTTATATTTATTTTAGAGTTAGTAAAGTTTTCAAGAAATTCTCTCTTGCTTCACTTAAATTAATTTGAGAGCAAGAAATTTTATGCTCATGATCTTCACTTATATTTGTTTGAGCTTATCAAAAGCAACACATGAAAATTAGTCCCAAACTGATAGATATCCAAGAAGGATATAATAAAAACTTTCATGAAGATCATTGGACTAAATAAACTTGATTCTTAGTAATATTTTTGAGATATGATGATGTGATATGTGAGTCATGTTGATGAGTAATTATGCTTTAGTAAGAATATTGATGTTAAGGTTTGTGATTTCCTATGCAAGCATGGAAGTCAATAATTATGCAATGAAATTATATCCTACTTGTGGTGCATTATTCGATGTTAATTATGCTTAATGCTCTCTTATGAGATTATTCGTTTCTTGGTTGGTCGCTTCTCAATCTTTTGCTAGCCTTCATTTTGCACTAAGTATGATCACTACTTGTGCATCCAAAAACCTTTAAACCAGTTTTGCCACATGAGTCCACTATATCAACCTATATGCGGTATTCTTTTGCCGTTCTAAGCAAATTTGTATGTGCCATCTCTAATTTTCAAAATAAACTTCTCTTTTGTGTGTTTGTACCGCTCACGAAGCGGTGAGGGGTGGTTGATATTTTCCATGCTAGATGTGTTATTCTCACGATGAGTGTTTATTCACTTGTCATTGCACGAGAGTAAGGCAAGGGTATTAGGGATGCCCAATCCTTAAATGAAAAATGAATTTGCTTTATGTTGTCAAATAATAAATTCCTTGGAAAGTGTTGGTATGGAGGGCACTCGTGGATACGGTTAGCCATGGAAAGTGAAAGTATGGTTGAAAAAGGAATAAACTTTAATTTCTGTTTGGGAACCGCCTATGATATATCTAGCATGGAAAGTGTTGGGAACTCTAAGTCGTTTTCGTTGGTGGGAAAGGCACACCTCAAAAAATGTTTTTATCTCTCAATTTTCTCTTTGAGCTCTGGCACCTCTACAAATCCCTACTTCCCTCCGCGAAGGGCCTTTCTTTTTACTTTATGCAATTTTTATTTTTGAATTTTAGTCTCCATCTGATACGTCTCCAACCTATCTATAATTTTTGATTGTTCCATGCTATTATATTATCTGTTTTGGATGTTTTATGGGCTTTACTATGCACTTTTATATTATTTTTGGGACTAACCTATTGACCCAGAGCCCAGTGCCAGTTCCTGTTTTTTCCCTTGTTTCAGTGTTTCGAAGAAAAGGAATATCAAACGGAGTCGAAACGGAATGAATCCTTCTGGAGAAGTTATTTTTGAAAGGAAAGCAACCGGGAGACTTGGAGTCCACGTCAAGGAAGCAACGAGGGAGGCACGAGGTAGGGGGGCGCGCCCACCCCCTGGGCACGCCCTCCACCCTCGTGGGCCCCTCGTGGCTCCCCTGACGTACTTCTTCCTCCTATATATACCCATATACCCTAAAACGATAGGGGAACAAAATAGATCGGGAGTTCCGCCGCCGCAAGCCTCTGTAGCCACCAAAACCCAATCGGGACCCTGTTCCGGCACCCTGCCGGAGGGGGAAACCCTCACCGGTGGCCATCTTCATCATCCCGACGCTCTCCATGACGAGGAGGGAGTAGTTCACCTTCGAGGCTGAGGGTATGTACCAGTAGCTATGTGTTTGATCTCTCTCTCTCTCTCTCTCTCTCTCTCTCTCTCTCTCTCGTGTTCTTGATTTGGCACGATCTTGATGTATCGCGAGCTTTTCTATTAAGTTGGAACTTATGTTTATTCTCCGCCTCTACTCTCTTGTAATGGATTGAGTTTTCCCTTTGAAGTTATCTTATCGGATTGAGTCTTTTAATGATTTGAGAACACCTGATGTATGTCTTGCCGTGCGTATCTGTGGTGACAATGGGATATCACGTGACTCACTTGATGTATGTTTTGGTGATCAACTTGCGGGTTCCGCCCATGAACTTATGCATAGGGGTTGGCACACGGTTTCATCTTGATTCTCCGGTAGAAACTTTGGGGCACTCTTTGAGGTTCTATGTGTTGGTTGCATAGATGAATCTGAGATTGTGTGATGCATATCGTATAATCATACCCACGGATACTTGAGGTGACATTGGAGTATCTAGGTGACATTAGGGTTTTGGTTGATTTGTGTCTTAAGGTGTTATTCTAGTACGAACTCTGGGGCTGTTTGTGACACTTATAGGAATAGCCCAACGGATTGATTGGAAAGAATAACTTTGAGGTGGTTTCGTACCCTACCATAATCTTTTCGTTTGTTCTCCACTATTAGTGACTTTGGAGTGACTCTTTGTTGCATGTTGAGGGATACTTATATGATCCAATTATGTTATTATTTTTGAGAGAACTTGCACTAGTGAAAGTATGAACCCTAGGCCTTGTTTCAACGCATTGCAATACCGTTTTCGCTCACTTTTATCATTAGTTACCTTGCTGTTTTTATATTTTCAGATTACAAAAACCTATATCTACCATCCATATTGCACTTGTATCACCATCTCTTCGCCGAACTAGTGCACCTATACAATTTACCATTGTATTGGGTGTGTTGGGGACACAAGAGACTCTTTGTTATTTGGTTGCAGGGTTGTTTGAGAGAGACCATCTTCATCCCACACCTCCCACGGATTTATAAACCTTAGGTCATCCACTTGAGGGAAATTTGCTACTGTCCTACAAACCTCTGCACTTGGAGGCCCAACAACGTCTACAAGGAGAAGGTTGCGCAGTAGACATCAAGCTCTTTTCTGGCGCCGTTGCCGGGGAGGCTAGGTAAGCGGCACTCACACCCCGTCAATTAAGCTCTTTTCTGGCGCCGTTGCCGGGGAGGTGAGTGCTTGAAGGTATATATTTAGATCTTGCAATCGAATATTTTTGTTTCTTGTTTTAGCACTAGTTTAGTTTATAAAAGAAAACTAAAAAGAATGGAATTAAGTTTGCCACATACGCTTCATCTTTTTAATATCTTTCGTGAGTATGATGGAAAGGAAAATTGTGCCAATGTGTTAGAAGAAGAATGCATTAAAATGTTTGGCACTAAATCTTTGAATGATGAGCATGATTGCAATGTTGTTAGTATGAACTCCTTGAATATCCATGGTACTAACGATGATTGCACTAGTTATGATGAAAATGTCTCCTATAAACATGTCAATTTTTGTGGAGTGCATTGGGTTTGCAAGTATACACCAAATAGGGAAGATAGATATTGCAAGAGGCATAAGCATTTAGAAACTAAATGGTTGCTTGAAAGGCTAGATGCGTGTGCTGAAAATTTAAACTTTCTTAGCCATACTTGTGAACTTTGCAATGAACGTGATCATTTTAGTACCCAATGCAAATTGTTTCATGATTGTATCGTGTCCAAAAATTGTGATGACTTGATTTCCCTTGCACATCATAATGAACTTAGTTTGCTCTTGGGTTATGAAGAAATGAAACGTATAACTAAGGATATTCCAAAATTTTCCCTTGGTAGAGTTCTTCATTTTGATCTAGAGGAAATTTATATGTATTGTGCAGTGAATTGCAGTGAAAATCCTTATATTGCCAACTACATAAAGAAAAGAAAACAAATAGAAGATGAAGAGAATACTAACGAAAGGGAAGAGACTTCCCGATATCCTCCTATTATTTCTTATGATGAATCAGGTAACGAGGAGGAGCCTTCTATTCAACCAATCTCATTAATAAGGATCTCCAAAAAGAGGATTGAACCCACACATGAGGTGAAGAAGAAGAAACAAAAAAGGAAGAGAGGTAAAAAGATATCTCTCCCAAATAATGTTGCTCCTATTATTGTAGTGCCTCATGAAAATGAATCAAAAATAATTGTGGAAGATGATGCACTTGATGATGATCTCGTTATGCCTATTGCTTGTTGTGATGATTGTGATTGGGAACATAATAATACTTCGCATGATCTTGAAAATCTTTTTGGCACTTGCTTGGAAGAATATTATAATTGCTATACTATTGGTGTTATCCATACTATTAATGATGAGAGTGATTATGCTTATGATACGAAAAGGCCCAAGCTTGGGGATGCTATGTTTGATGAAGATGATGTTTTTGAGAATATATTTGCTACAATTAATGTTTGTCCCAAGCTTGGGGATGCTATGTTTAATGAAGATGATATTTTTAGTCTCCCAAGTTTTGATATGCAAATTTGTTATGATGATAGCATGCCTCCTACTTATGATGATTATATTTCTGAAAGTGGGTTTGGAAGAGTGTAAAATTTAGGAAGTAATGATACCACTATTTTGGAGGGTGTTGAATCTTTTCATATTCATGAAAGTGGATTTGTAGAGGTCATGACTTTATTTAGTAATGATTCCACTATCTTGGAAGAGGTTTCAATCGATTATGATGAGAACAAAGTTGCTACTTATGATGATTATTGTGATGAAACTTATGCTATAAAAAGTAGTGATGATTATATTTATAAAACTTGTCATGATTATGATTACCCTTTTTCTGAACATTATTATTTTAATGTGTAAACAATTTATAGTATTCAAGTCTCTTATGATACTCCCACTATTCCGAATGAGAAGAATTTTGCTTATGTTGAGAGTAGTAAAATTTCTATGATTGTAGATCATGAAAAGAATGCTTTAGGTGCTGGTTATATTGGTGAATTCATTCATTATGATACTGAAAATTATTATGAGGGCGGAACATATGCTTGTAGGAATTGCAATAATATCAAGCTTCCTCTCTATGTGCTTAAAGTTTTGAAGCTATGCTTGTTTTCCCTTCCTATGCTAGATGATTCTTGCTCCAATAAGTTGTTTGTTCACAAAATCCCTATGCATAGGAAGTGGGTTAGACTTAAATTTTCTATTCATATTCTTCATGATGCTCTCTCTATGTTTCAATTCTTATCTTTTATGTGAGCATCATTGAAATCATCATGCCTAGCTAGGGGCGTTAAACGATAGCGCTTGTTGGGAGGCAACCCAACTTTATTTTAGTTTCTTGATTTTTGGTTCTGTTTAGGAATAAATAAAAAATCTAGCTTCTGTTTAGGTGTGGTTTTGTGTTTTAATTAGTGTTTGTGCCAAGTAGAACCTTTGGGAAGACTTGGGTGAAGTCTTTATGATCATGCTGTAAAAAACGGAAACTTTAGCGCTCACGAGATTAGCTTCAACTTTTTACTGGAGAGTGATATTTAGTTTATTATTTTTTCATATGATTACTAGACAAATTCCTCAGGTCCACCAATTTATTTTAGAATTTTTGGAGTTCCAGAAGTATACGTTTGATACAGATTACTACAGACTGTTCTGTTTTTGACAGATTCTGTTTTCATTGTGTTGCTTGCTTATTTTGATGAATCTATGGCTAGTAAAATAGTTTATAAACCCTAGAGAAGTTGGAATACAGTAGGTTTAACACCAATATAAATAAAGAATTAGTTCATTACAGTACCTTGAAGTGGTGTTTTGTTTTCTTTCGTTAACGGAGCTTACGAGTTTTCTGTTAAGTTTTGTGTTGTGAAGTTTTCAAGTTTTGGGTAAAGATTCGATGGACTATGGAATAAGGAGAGGCAAGAGCCTAAGCTTGGGGATTCCCAAGGCATCCCATGGTAATATTCAAGGATAAACAAGAGCCTAAGCTTGGGGATGCCCCGGAAGGCATCCCCTCTTCCGTCTTCATTCATCGGTAACTTTATTTGGAGCTATATTTTTATTCACCACATGATATGTGTTTTGCTTGGAGCGTCATTTTATTTTATTTAGATTTTCTTGCTGTTTGAATAAAATACCAAGATCTGATATTATTAAATGGGAGAGTCTTCACATAGTTTTATAATTATTTAACTACTCATTGATCTTCACTTATATCTATTTGTAGTAGTTTGTCGTTTGCTCTAGTGCTTCACTTATATCTTTTAGAGCACAATGGTGGTTTTATTTTGAAGAAATAGATGAACTCTCATGCTTCACTTATATTATTTTGAGAGTCTTTAGAACAGCATGGTAATTTTCTTTGGTTATGAATTTAGTCCTAATATGATGGGCATCCAAGAGGGATATAATAAAAACTTTCATATAAAGTGCATTGAATACTATGAGAAGTTTGATTCCTTATGATTGTTTTGAGATATGAAGATGGTGATATAAGAGTCATGCTAGTTGAGTGGTTATGAATTTGAGAAATACTTGTGTCAAAGTTTGTGATTCCCGTAGCATGCACGTATGGTGAACCGTTACGTGATGAAGTCGGAGCATGATTTATTTATTGATTGTCTTCCTTATGAGTGGCGGTCGGGGACGAGCGATGGTCTTTTCCTACCAATCTATCCCCCTAGGAGCATGCGCGTAATACTTTGCTTTGATAACTTGTAGATTTTTGCAATATGTATGTGAGTTCTTTATGACTAATGTTGAGTCCATGGATTATACGCACTCCTCTTCCTTCCACCATTGCTAGCCTCTCTAATACCGTACACTTTTCACCGGTATCATACACCCACCATTTACCTTCCTAAAAAAAGCCACCATACCTACCTGTCATGGCATTTCCATAGCCATTCCGAGATATATTGCCATGCAACTTTCCACCGTTCCATTTATTATGACACGCTTCATCATTGTCATATTGCTTTGCATGATCATGTAGTTGACATCGTATTTGTGGCAAAGCCACCGTTCATAATTCTTTCATACATGTCACTCATGAGTCATTGCACATCCTGGTACACCGCCGGAGGCATTCATATAGAGTCATATTTTGTTCTAAGTATCGAGTTGTAATTCTTGAGTTGTAAGTAAATAAAAGTGTGATGATCATCATTATTAGAGCATTGTCCCAGTGAGGAAAGGATGATGGAGACTATGATTCCCCCACAAGTCGGGATGAGACTCCAGACTAAAAAAAAGAGGCCATAAAAAAGAAGAGAAAAGGCCCAAATAAAAAAATAAAAAATGAGAGAAAAAGAGAGAAGGGGCAATGCTACTATCCTTTTACCACACTTGTGCTTCAAAGTAGCACCATGATCTTCATGATAGAGAGTCTCCTATGTTGTCACTTTCATATACAAGTGGGAATTTTACATTATAGAACTTGGCTTGTAATTCCAATGATGGGCTTCCTCAAAATGCCCTAGGTCTTCGTGAGCAAGCGAGTTGGATGCACACCCACTTAGTTTCTTTTGTTGAGCTTTCATACACTTATAGCTCTAGTGCATCCGTTGCATGGCAATCCCTACTCACTCACATTGATATCTATTGACGGGCATCTCCATAGCCCGTTGATACGCCTAGTTGATGTGAGACTATCTTCTCCTTTTTGTCTTCTCCACAATCACTGTTCTATTCCACCTACAGTGCTATATCCATGGCTCACGCTCATGTATTGCGTGAAGATTGAAAAAGTTTGAGAACATCAAAAGTATGAAACAATTGCTTGGCTTGTCATTGGGGTTGTGCATGATTTAAATACTTTGTGTTGTGAAGATAGAGCATAGCCAGACTATATGATTTTGTAGGGATAGCTTTCTTTGGCCATGTTATTTTGAGAAGACATGATTGCTTTGTTAGTATGCTTGAAGTATTATTGTTTTCATGTCAATATTGAACTTTTGTTTTGAATCTCATGGATCTGAATATTCTTGCCACAATAAAGAGAATTACATGGATAAATATGTTAGGTAGCATTCCACATCAAAAATTCTGTTTTTATCATTGACCTACTCGAGGACGAGCAGGAATTAAGCTTGGGGATGCTGATACGTCTCCAACGTATCTATAATTTTTGATTTTTCCATGCTATTATATTATCTGTTTTGGATGTTTTATGGGCTTTACTATGCACTTTTATATTATTTTTGGGACTAACTTATTGACCCAGAGCCCAGTGCCAGTTCCTGTTTTTTCCCTTGTTTCAGTGTTTGGAAGAAAATGAATATCAAACGGAGTCGAAACGGAATGAAACCTTCTGGAGAAGTTATTTTTGGAAGGAAAGCAACCCGGGAGACTTGGAGTCCACGTCAAGGAAGCAACGAGGGAGGCACGAGGCAGGGGGGCGCACCCACCCCCCCGGGCGCGCCCTCCACCCTCGTGGGCCCCTCGTGGCTCCCCTGACGTACTTCTTCCTCCTATATATACCCATATACCCTAAAACGATCGGGGAACATAATAGATTGGGAGTTCCGATGCCGCAAGCCTCTGTAGCCACCAAAACCCAATCGGGACCCTATTCCGGCACCCTGCCGGAGGGTGGAACCCTCATCGGTGGCCATCTTCATCATCCCGGCACTCTCCATGACGACGAGGGAGTAGTTCACCCTCGGGGCCGAGGGTATGTACCAGTAGCTATGTGTTTCATCTCTCTCTCTCTCTCTCTCTCTCTCTCTCTCTCTCGTGTTCTTGATTTGGTACGATCTTGATGTATCGCAAGCTTTGCTATTATAGTTGGATCTTATGTTTCTTCTCCCCCTCTACTCTCTTGTAATGGATTGAGTTTTCCCTTTGAAGTTATCTTATCAGATTGAGTCCTTTAATGATTTGAGAACACCTGATGTATGTCTTGCCGTGCGTATCTGTGGTGACAATGGGATATCACGTGACTCACTTGATGTATGTTTTGGTGATCAACTTGCGGGTTCCGCCCATGAACTTATGCATAGGGGTTGGCACACATTTTCGTCTTGATTCTCCGGTAGAAACTTTGGGGCACTCTTTGAGGTTCTATGTGTTGGTTGAATAGATGAATCTGAGATTGTGTGATGCATATCGTATAATCATACCCACGGATACTTGAGGTGACATTGGATTATCTAGGTGACATTAGGGTTTTGGTTGATTTGTGTCTTAAGGTGTTATTCTAGTACGAACTCTGGGGCTGTTTGTGACACTTATAGGAATAGCCCAACGGATTGATTGGAAAGAATAACTTTGAGGTGGTTTCATACCCTACCATAATCTCTTCGTTTGTTCTCCACTATTAGTGACTTTGGAGTGACTCTTTGTTGCATGTTGAGGGATAGTTATACGATCCAATTATGTTATTATTGTTGAGAGAACTTGCACTAGTGAAAGTATGAACCCTAGGCCTTGTTTCAACGCATTGCAATACCGTTTTCGCTCACTTTTATCATTACTTACCTTGCTGTTTTTATATTTTCAGATTACAAAAACCTATATCTACCATCCATATTGCACTTGTATCACCATCTCTTCGCCGAACTAGTGCACCTATACAATTTACCATTGTATTGGGTGTGTTGGGGACACAAGAGACTCTTTGTTATTTGGTTGCAGGGTTGTTTGAGAGAGACCATCTTCATCCTACGCCTCCCACGGATTGATAAACCTTATGTCATCCACTTGAGGGAAATTTGCTACTGTCCTACAAACCTCTGCACTTGGAGGCCCAACAACGTCTACAAGGAGAAGGTTGCGTAGTAGACATCACCATCTTCTCTTATAAAAGCACCAACCAGGAGGCACTATGATCGAACTTGAGCATTGGGTGTAGCTAATATGCGAGTGTGTTTCATGAATGGATCAATGATTGAGCATGATGGGCTATCTATAACTTATTTTAGCGTTGATATTTTGAAAGACATGGTTGCTTGTTGATATGCTTGAGTATTTAAGTTATCATGTCAAAACTAGACTATTGCTTTAAACAATATAAAAGTCCAAATGTCCATGCTATAAAGAAAAGAATATGATATGACATGTTAGGCAGCATTCCGCATCAAAAATTTTATTTTTATCATTTACCTACTCGAGGACGAGCAGGAATTAAGCTTGGGGATGCTAATACATCTCCAACGTATCTATAATTTTTTATTGTTCCATGCTGTTATATTATCAATCTTGGATGTTTTATAATCAGTTTATAGTCATTTTATATCATTTTTTGGTACTAACCTATCGACATAGTGCCAAGTGCCAGTTGCTGTTTTCTGCATGTTTTTTACATCACACTAAATCAATACCGGACGGAGTCCAAACGCAGCGAAACTTTTTGGACCAGAAGACATCCAGTGGGCCGAAGAAGCACCTGGGGGGTGCTCCGAGGGGAGCACAACCCACCAGGGCGCGCCTCGGGGCCCAGGTGGGTTGTGCCCACCTCGGGTGCCCCCTGAACCGCCTCTTTACTCTATAAATACCCCAATATTCTAGAAACCCTGGGAGAGTCGACAAAAATCAATCCCAGCCGCCGCAGAGTCCAGGACCACCAGATCCAATCTAGACACCATCACGGAGGGGTTCACCACTTCCATTGGTGCCTCTCCGATGATGCGTGAGTAGTTCTTTGTAGACCTTCGGGTCCGTAGTTAGTAGCTAGATGGCTTCCTCTCTCTCTTTTGATTCTCAATACAATGGTCTCTTTATCTTGCTTGGCCAACTCGATCTATTTATCTTGCAATGGGAAGAGGTGTTTTGTAGTGGGTTCGATCTTACGGCGCTTGATCCCAGTGACAGAAGGGGAACCGACACATATGTATCATTACTACTAAGGATAAAACGATGAGGTCTATTTCTACATAAATAGATCTTGTCTACATCATGTCATCGTTCTTATTGCATTACTCCGTTTCTCCATGAACTTAATACACTAGATGCATGGTGGATAGCGGTCGTGTGTGGAGTAATAATAGTAGATGCAGGCAGGAGTCAGTCTACTAATCTTGGACGTGATGCCTATATAATGATCATTGCATGGATATCGTCATGATTATTTGAAGTTCTATCAATTTCCCAACAGTAAAACCTACGGCCCCCGTTTGCTATTTTCTCGAGAGAATCCACTAGTGAAACCTACGGCCCCCGGGTCTCTTTCATGTATTATTTGCCTTTACGATATATTTTCCTTTGCTTTTATTTTCAGATCTATTAAACCAAAAATACAAAAATACCTTGCTGCAATTTATTCTAATTTATTTTATTTGGCGTTCGATCTATCAATCTACTACAATTTATTCACGTTCGTTTGCCTATCTCTAGGCGCCGTTACCCGAAAGGGATTGACAACCCCTTTTACACGTCGGGTTGCGAGTATTTGTTATTTGTGTGGAGGTGCTGTTTACGTTGTGTTTCTTGGTTCTCCTACTGGTTCGATAACCTGAGTCTCATAACTGAGGGAAATACCTACCGCTGCTGTGCTGCATTATCCCTTCTTCTTTGGGAAAATACCGACGTAGCTTCAAGCCGCATCAACGCTATCCTATGGTGCAATGTTTAAGTTGTGTACTACATCAAAAACAGTTCATGATTCTGAAGCGTGAACGATAAGGCGACTATCGAAAACATTTAGTTTGGTCCCACCATTTGTGATATTGTCTGACATCACATACGCTTTGTAAACGGCAACCATGTGCATGGTCACACACGTTTTCTCTCTGTGAACCATGTCAAATTATGATGTATATCACACATGTTGTGCTTTACAGGCCGTGTGTGCTGTAATGACCTGCAGAGCATAATTTCTTCCTAATTTAATCACTGCAATTTGAATTGTGCATAATTGGAATTTGAAAGTAGGCAATAACTTTATTCATATCCATCAGGTTCAACAACCAATGCACTATTCAATTGACAGGTACATATGTTCAAGATTTACATAAAAGAAAACATAAGCACCAAATAAAGAATGATGAACCAGGATTGTATACTTGTATTAAAGATGGTAAAGAAAGAGGCAAAAAGACATTC